>OFHS01001448.1:0-27694 GCA_900245855.1 Calvadosia cruxmelitensis
CCTGATGGCACATATTATCAAACAGAGAATGACCAGACGAACTGTTGGCTGACATTCTCTTACGTCAGTCGTCGTCTTCTCGTCTGCATCGTCGATGTTGCGGAAGAACGCGTCGGTTGCGTGACCTGGAAATGAAAGGAGAACACGAAATGACCTTGGATCCACTCGAACGTCCTTCGTCGTGTCCAACCCCCTGTCTGTCATAAGAATTCGACAGCTTTGGATCACGACATTGAGCTTTGTCAAAAGTCAGTACTCATACCTTTGAGTAGCGCTTTGATGACATCTGTCTTGGCGAAATCCAGCGCCGTCACTCCTGTGTACGTTGCAATCAGGGGGTCGGCACCGAACGCCATCAACTCACGAAGAACAGACACGTGACCACCGTCGACCGCGTCGTGTAAAGGACTGGTGACAAAATCAAAAGACAGCCCATCAATCAAGTTGAATTGTCGCCTGGGAGGAAGCGGAAGTCTGACGTGACGATCAATTCGAATTTGATACGTCCTCAGTCTCACCGTATCCCCGACTTGGAGCATACGCTGACGTCAGCACCGTAATGTAGAAGGACGCGAGCGACGTCCACTTGACCACGTGAGCACGCCTCGTGCAAAGCAGTCCATCCTGCGTTGTCTCTGGCGTCCACGTTGGCGTTCGNCCTGATGGCACATATTATCAAACAGAGAATGACCAGACGAACTGTTGGCTGACATTCTCTTACGTCATTCGTCGTCTTCTCATCTGCATCGTCGATGTTGCGGAAGAACGCGTCGGTTGCGTGACCTGGAAATGAAAGGAGAACACGAAATGACCTTGGATCCATTCGAACGTCCTTCGTCGTGTCCAACCCCCTGTCCATCATAAGAATTCGACAGCCTTGGATCACGACATTGAGCTTTGCCAAACATCAGTATCATCATCGACGCAAGCAATGGCCGAATCCAAGCCCTAAATGTCAGGGGGACACATTTGAAAATACAGCGTCGGCGTGTTCAAAGCAGTCCTTCGGACAAGCACCTGTGCGGATGAAGAGTGAAGCCCCGTACATTTTGAATCATTCTACAAACTAGTCTTTGAAGCCGGCATTATCGTTCCCCTGTTCTGTTTACTCTCTATGACTATTTGTCTAGTCTGCATGATATAATCCTGTCAGTGTTTCTCGCTGGATCTAGAAGAATTAGAAAAGGGATCATACTCTTGGGATAGACGAGTTTCCCCAGTCCCCTCCGTGGCGCGGACCCCCAGTCCGTATGGTTTGCTTGAAGCACTGAGAACACTCGAGAAGACATCTTTAAGATGGACACCACGAGATGAGCATCTTGTCTCGGCCGCTCCTAGGTCCAACTTCAAACAACTTACCTTTGAGTAGCGCTTTGATGACATCTGTCTTGGCGAAATCCAGCGCCGTCACTCCTGTGTACGTTGCAATCAGGGGGTCGGCACCGAACGCCATTAGCTCGCGAAGAACAGACACGTGACCACCGTCGACCGCGTCGTGCAAAGGACTGGTGGCAAAATTAAAAGACAACCCATCAATCAAGTTGAATTGTCGCCTGGGACGAAGCGGAAGTCTGACGTGACGATCAATTCGAATTTGATGCGTCCTCAGTCTCACCGTATCCCCGACTTGGAGCATACGCTGACGTCAGCACCGTAATGTAGAAGGACGCGAGCGACGTCCACTTGACCACGTGAGCAAGCCTCGTGCAAAGCAGTCCATCCTGCGTTGTCTCTGGCGTCGACGTTGGCGTTCGAACGGAGTTGACGCTCTGCGAGTTCGGCATAACCCAGACGCGCTGCCTTGTGAAGGATCGTTTCGCCTGACGTGCGGTTGAATGAGATGCGACGACGCTCGCGCTCCTCATCGCGCGCTGAAAAGCAACAAGAGAGCCACATTAACATATCTGTGTTCAGCGGGCACCAACAAGGAGTGGCCGCATACGACAGGCTGCCACTAAACGGAAGTCAGGTGCTCTGTTTTCTTGACGGAGGGAATCAAGTCAAGTAACTGGTCGCTTGACACAGGTGATACTGTAGCTGCATCAGGGTTCGAATGTAATGTACGACCACATTCCACTGAACATTCAGAATGGTAGAGTGTTCCTTAATCATCATGCCATTTTGTGCCAATTGGGATACTTCCCCACACAGGTTTTAACGCAGTCTTATTCATCGCAATTGTCTATGACGAAACACTTACAATACTCAAATGAAATGACCGACGCAGACATGTTCGCAGTCCATGAAAAGAAAACTATAAACAAGCACTGCGATAATCAATGCCTTCGACGAATAACACGCCTAATGTTCTCAATTGTAGCGTAAGACTGTCTCTGTTTATGCAAACTGTGGCGTTCGTGGGACGACTTTTCGAGAGAGCGTTAAAGATCCTTGAAGCGTGCTTATTCGTACAGAGCTTATCCATATATCTCATTCCCATACAGACTATTATGGCAAAGTAAAGAGTTTGAGCAGTTGCATAAATCTCCGCTGACGACGACCGCAAGGCACTTACGTTTTGCTTCTTCTCCGCCACGAACCTCACTTGCGTGAGCTCCAGGGAGGCTACTTGTCACATGACCTTGGACTTGGTTAACAATGGTCTGCTTTTCTTCGTCGCCGGTCTTCTTGACCACGAGAATAGGAAAATCGTGTTTGACTAACTTGTCCTTCTCATCTGATTCGAAACAACAACAACAACAACAAAACAACCCGTAATTTGACCAATCCCTGCAGCCTCAGGTGAACAAAGCGGTGGCCTGGGAAACAGTTTAAACGTGTACGCGCATGCTCAGAAACTGTAATTGGGACTGACCTCCCGTGACCCTGCTCCTCGTTCGAGAACCAATGACGATCGGGGAGAAGTCCTTCGAAAATCACACAAGCAGCATAACAGAGCAAGGAAGGCTGCGTCAAGATATCCAGCAATAACATCGTTGGTCAGTGTCATTCTCAACCTGCGAGAGATGATCTGAATAATTTCGTGTCTTACTTTGAAGCCCTTGTAGGATGGAACGAGCAGGTAGGATTTGGCAGACATGCTGGCGCTGGCTGAACGGAAACGGAAAGAAAGGCAAATCAAGTGTCAATTCATGGGCATATTAATTGGTGGGAGATACTCAAAAGAATATGAAACATCCAACGATTATCATCATCATTATTTATTCAGAAAAATCTTATAATCCATATGGCTTTTTCACAGAGCTGATAAAGGCACATCAATGATGCTTCGATTTTAGTAGCACTTGACGATATCTCACGCTAGCTAGGCAAACAAATGGACCTAAGGACGAACAAACGATTCATCATGCTCTCCAGCCAATCACAATTGTTGTCTTACCATGTTTACTTGCCTCCAGGCCATCACTCGACGGCGTCGAAGGCTGCAATGTACAAAAGAAAAGCAATCGTTGAAGTTTTGGTCTCAATATTAAGTAACAAGACGCGATTATACGAAACAAGTAGTCGAGAGTCAAGCGTACCAAAGAAGGATAGCGTTTGCTTGGCTTTGACATTCTCACGCCGTTGTCCATGGACCCAGCTGCTATAAATATAGAAAAGAACAAACCATCGTTATCATTGACTCTATTTTAGTAGTATGACTCAGAAAGCACGTTGACGTTTCTCTTCTGAGTCCTAATAACATGAATGAGGCTATACATCTAGATTCAAGTACAGTCCAATTTATTCTTAGCGACCACCTGTCTTAAGAGACCACCTGTGGAAAGCGACCACTTTCAATTTCTCATTAGTCCCTTCGCGTGGTCGCTTAAGGCAGGTTTAATTGCGTGGTGAACAAGTTGAACCATATTGCAAATTATTGCCAAAAATTAAAATAACGACAATCAGCCGTTGTCTACCAGAACAGCGGAAAAACTTTGGTCCTTTAGGCGCCACCGAATGCTGACCTACATCGCCGAAGGGATATCATTAGTACTCTGTACATCTAGCTATTAACAAAGGATGGTCGTTGGAGACAGGTGAATTTCATCGGTGTGACGTAGATCACCTGGCCTTAAAGACCACCTTCCTAACCATTATCACATTGTACCTTCGTGGCATCGATTGGACAATTGAGTTTCGGTCCAACTTCGTCGCCGGTGTTTTGTCTTCGACTGCAACAAAAACTCAAACAATTTGAATATCGCTCTTATGACGAAGTAGTATAGGAAGCAGCACAAGTCGCGTCCACGTAAACCTACCCCTTCTCGTTTCCTCCAATGCCCTGCTCCCAATCGAGGCACATGACACCCAGCTACGTCTCCGTGCACCAGACCTTATGGCAGAAGCATATAACCGAATGAACGTGAGTTGTAGACGCAGGTCAATCGGAGTGGAATCAAGGACTACATGGCCACGTGTGAATAGCGTTGGAATTACATCGTACCTTCAGATGAGTCCAAGGCCTGCAGCTTGGCTTGCTTCCTTGCCAGCTGTTCGTCCAAAGGGACCTAAACACACGAGTACACCATTGAAGAAGCAATCGCAGCAGTCGGACATTGAGAGCACACTCAACAGAAGAATGAAACGCAACGTGACTCAAAATTAAAGCCAAATGCTTGAAGTGTGAGACCAAATCTAAATTAACTTAAAACAAAACGAGAACAACAATATTAACTGCGACTCCATTCGACGAATGTATGGGTGATAACATTGAATGGTGATGGTTATCAATAATCAAAGCCCTCTGTTCTATCGAACCATAAAGAAGAGACCAACCCAGAAAGCCTTTACCGCCAACAAAATGATCAAGAAAGAAAAATCAAGAAAGAAAAAGAAAATTCGAATAATAGCAAGTCATACACACGCCGGTTAAAAGCACTGCTCCAGAGCAAGGAGTTTGGCAATTACAATTTGTCACATTACATGTTCTTAGCATGACCCTGAGAATTCCACTGTTACAGCAGTTCACTGAATCGTGTTACCAATCCGGCTAATCGGAATCCGAAGTACAAGTCATTTCGCTTCATCCGATAATTAACGTTAATTAAGTTTCGTGTGTGACTGTGTGTATGCTTCATCATCATCATCATCATGATCATACAATCTATTTATTCTCGTATTGTATTATCGTGTTCTTATCAAATCAGAAAATCCGATAAGAGAACGTAGGATAGAATGTATTTATCGACATTGAAATAAAACGACAAAGCACTTACGTTCGTTTCTTTGTTATTGTCTTCTGCGGTGGTCGTAGTCGTCCTGTTCTTGTTATGCGATTCAGGACTTGTAGACGAGGCCTTCCTTTTGATACCGAGGCGCTTCAGTGTTGCCTTTGGTGTAAATGTCGACTTGGACAATTTGAACTTGCGCGATTTCTTCGTTGACGAGAAACCGTCGCTATTATTTACGTTGACCTCGTCTAGGTTAGGATAAATGGGTGGGTTGCTAGGTAACTCCGTAGGGGTCTCAATCGGCTCGCAAAATGACTTAGATTCGTTTACATCGCTTGTTGATGATGGCTCAGTCGATGCGCCAGGGAATGTCGGTGGTTTAATTTCTCTATCGGTAACTGAAGGTATGTGCTCTATGAGTCCATTTCTGCGACTGAATGGGTTGGATATATTGCAGTTGTGGTGCGCCGCCTTCTCATCCGAAACGACGGCATTTGATTTGCATGGCTCTGAAGCAAGAACAACTGAAGATGGACTACGACCATCGTTCAACCTCTCGAAAAACGTCTCCAGCGATCGTTTCTTCCGTTCAGATTTTTCAGCGACGATCGGAGCCGTTTGAGTCAGATTGGCCCTCGCTTGTGTCACGGGACGAGACGAACAAATCATTCGAAGCTTTTCGCCAAATTCATTTGAGATCCGGACGGTTCGGTGTCCTTCTAGAAGCTTCGGATCAACATTGACAAACCCAATGCATGTCACAGGAACGCCCTTAAGCGACGCACATCCAGGCTGCAGGGCGTTGTCGATGCCACCGGATGATGATACCGTCGGTAAGACACTCAAGCGGTAGACGGAACTGGTCACGCCGGAGGACGTAGACACGGGTGGGGGTGAGGCTAGTCTGGCTTCTTGTAGGTGCTGGAGGGGCGTCTTCGTTGAATGAGATTCGATGATACGAGGAACGGTGACTTGCTCGCGCATGTCCGATGCGATCTGCAGCGATTCGAAGATCGGTTTGTATCCACACGATACTTCCGGCGAGCAAGCCCCGTTGAGGTTGTCCCTAAAGGAGGGGAATCCTCCGTTGATGTCGACGGGGGGAGATGTCGCAGCACCAAGGAATGCTGAATCAGACTGGATGACAGGCGTGGATTTGATGCGAGGAAAGCCTCGATTCACAACAGTAGTAGAATCACAAAGAGGCTCGCGTCTCGGGATCCCTCCATGTTGCAAATGCGACGCTCCAAGCAGCGGCGGCGACTGACGAGACTGGGAGCCACTGATAATCCTCCGAAGTCGTTCTGTCGCAGTTGAGTCCTTAATTCGCAAGGATAGCGCGTCTTTTGGCGTTGCTTCCATTAGAACCCGGATGAGACCAAGACCCTGTCGAAACATAACACGTGATCCATCAGCGAATGACCATCAAATGAGACGGAGAAAAGTGAACAAGACGAAAACATTGAAGTATGAGACATGACCATGCTACAATAACAGAAAGAGATTTATTGATGATCAAACCAACAGGACACTCTACTTTACAGTAGCATATCGACAACAAATTCAGCTTCAGTACACTGCTGTACACGGCGTATGCCATTTGGGCATCGTAGACTCACGCAAGGCGAGTCACGACCACTGAAATTTATCAGATTCCAGGCGGGCACTTGAATCCGAAGGTGGTAGATGACAACAACACAATCTAAACAGACGTCGACTCAAAGGAGAGCACGATCACTAAAGTTGCATTTGAGTGAAATGATTAGTTTCCTTAAGGACACAACCTATATGGTCTCTTGACGCAGGTAGTCGCCGAGGCAAGTTCGACAACAGCAACTTTGTGGGCATTGCTATGCTCACAGGCAAAGAGCAAGCACTTCGTAAAAGACCAAATGTCACTGGTAGTTATTAGTCAGTTAGCTAACGGTGACCAATTCCCTCACTCCCTTAAAAGTTGCTACATTGGAAGAACACTATAGACTACTTTGGCATCGACATAAATCGAATGGTAGGCATGTAGGCATAGAAGACGCAATGACGGAAACGACCAAACGCAGCTCTTCCATTCAACTTAGACGACCTGATGGGTATCGGAAGGCGATCTGCTCTCTTCACAGAAACTAGAGCACACGGTCACTTAGCAGCAACAGCAACGCCGCCACGTGATCACCATCAGCAGCATCACGTGACCTTCTGTTTTTTCGCATATCAGACCATCCAAGCGAACATTTCGCCATCCTGGAATCAGATTGGTCCAATATAAAACTGGTTTCATCTTCCGGAAAGCCACGGCTTTGGATCGTTGTTTAGACCAAGGCTTTCGTCTCATTTTTGACAAAGAAACGATGCCCAACGAGCTTTATCCTAAACACGGGTAGACACTTCAAAAATATGGGACAGCGAACCCAAGGCCAGTTATAAAGGGGAGATGCCCGAAAAGAGAGAGAGAGAGGGGAGATGTTGATGTTGCTTCGTCTAAATCTCCAACTATAGAACGTCGACGAGGAGCTTGTTTCTCCCTTCGAGCGTTGCAGCGGTCGTCCTGTTGCTCTTGGTTACAAGTACCTCTCCCACTGACAAGTGACGCAGCAACATCGTCGAGTGACAGTCACTAGGGTCGAGTGACCTCATCAGCAGAGGTTGCCAGGGTGACGCAGACACAATGCCTGTCGGGATGCATCAGTCGCGCATCTGCTACATTGAAGCATCATCGTCTCATTCGGAGGTCAAATCTCACGATCTTCGACGCAGTAGGCAGCCACGAGGCACACCTACGAGGGTCTCTTATCAACGAAACACATCAAACACGACGGAGAAATCACTCCAGAAACAACAGACGGTATCACAACATGGCAAGGCGTACCACAAAGTGAAACGTTTTCTGTCGATAAATTTCGATTTCGTCTTGAAGACGTCGAATTAACGAGTCGTTTCGTATTCACAATTGCGAAAGGAAACCGCACGACAATCAATTGAAAACGACCCAGCAGCTAAACACGCTACTCGAATCGATAACACAGCATCTAATTTCATACCTTGTGACCTGGCAGAAGGACGAGACAGCCAGGGGAATGTTTCGATGTCCAGCTAGCTTACGAACGAACGTGGAGCGACGGACATTGGTGGCTCTGCTTGAAACAACACACATGGAGCCTGAGTACGAGCAGGCCGACTGGCGGCAAATGCCTCGCTCTGGTGACATCTAAACAACAAGAGATCACGAACTCAACTCATGCAATATTCAAAGCGAGCGTTCAAGTCGCATTGGAAACGATCAGACCAGTCTATGAAAGACTTAACATGCTTCAATGTGTCAAATATTGACCTTTCCATGCATTGTAAACTCAATTTTTTCCAATTTTCTTCGAAGGAAAACGTTTGATATGGAATGAAAACGAGGTCAGATATATGTGAGGTAGATTTGGACTGGGAACTAGTCCTGTCACAAGATCAAAGTTACTGGCAGACATCAGCCAACATGGAAAACATAAGAAAGTATTTAATTTTTGTGCTTCCATTCCTGTTGTTCACTGGTAAGAATTCTGTAAAGCATTGCATTTTAATTAGAGCTCTCTTTTACTTCGTATTCTGTTATTTTTATGTTGGTTTTGCGTTTTAATTGCCTGTTATCTTTCCAGTTTGCAACGCTACCTTGTTTGGCAAACTCCACTGGAGAGGAGATGAGAAGGTAGCTTTCGAAATTGGTTTGATGCTTTTCGTTCCGATAATCAACGCGGAGAACTTATAAACCATGCTTTCAGGCAATGTCAAGATAATTTGCTTGTGAACCTTGCTCGACTTCATGCTTTAGATAGCCTACCTATTCGTACTTCGTAGCCAGGATTGCCAGGCGTCCCTCGTTATTTCCCGGAATCGTTCCATATTTACATGCTATGCAGTGCCAAATTCAGTTGATTTTGTTAGATATTTCTACCCAATTGTGCAAATGTTCCATATTTTTTCCTCGGTGATCTTGTAACCCTAACAAGATGGAGATGAGATTGGAGAGGAGATGGCCTATCGAATGTTGCAGACTAGATCTACCCCAGACTGGAATGGTTGTATTTTGCGCGGCGGAGAAAAATTTGCCGAAATATTTTTCGCTTCTGGCGTCTCGTTGATGTGACTAAACTGCACGGTCCAAACTTGGTTGTCAGCTTGAATAACAGAGTTACAGTAAGGATTGCACGGACAGAGTGTGTTTCTCTGACGAATATGTCTGCAGCTGAGCTCAATTCTCAAAATCTGCGTGGCTGCAGATTCAACAGGCAAGACTTGCGCGGTGGAGATCTCCGCCGCGCAGTACATAAATTCCACTAAGGAGGTCTACTTGTCATGTGGAGAAGTATGCCAATTTATCAGGCTGCATTTTCTGTTGTTGAGGAACGTCAAACACTTGTGCATCAGTAGAGCCGTTCAACCCCAAGCTAAAAAATGTTCATTATAAAACTCAACCATAACATTTATTGGATGTACATACAGTATGTCGAGAAACTTTTCAATTAATGTAATGTAAAACAGTTTGTATGGTAAAAAGATTGAAAGTCACATCTAAGTTAAATCGGAAAAAAGTAACCATAACATAATTCCTATCAACTGGAGGTATTTATTAGGAGGCGTATGGTGTAGGTCCCAGACGAAGACCTCCAGCAGCCACTAGAGTCTGTTCTGAGCCATCTCTCCAGCAGCAGACGCCACCCAGTCCTTCCCACGTTCAGTCATCAGACCACCACAGTTTAAGTCGTCTAGCAGTGTTTTCTCCAGGACATCTTACGGATGCGAGGATGGCAAAGCGAGAGAAGCTAACTGTTAGTGGTCATGGCTACAGTGGTTGCAGATTTCTAATCATAAACACATTTTCAGGAATTAAACTCTATTATTGCGAGTGAGCTCATTAGCTAGACACTGATCATAAATAGCATGTACCATAATATGCAGACTTGTTTATTTTGAGAAAAACCCCAGGTACGAGTACAAATGCAAGGCTGACGAGTGCATGTGGCGATAGAGTTTCAAGCTTTCCGACAATACGAGCGATGAGTGAGAGCTCTGCAAGTACGACTGCACAACAAAACAGGAAATTTGCTACGAGTGCAGCCAAAGCATGGTCAAAGACCTCAAGTGATCTGCTAAAGCACACCTTGTATTAACTGTGACCTAACTTGAAAGCAACTCTGACAGAGTCCAAATAATAGTTGTCCTACTGGGCTGCACGGAAGACGCATGATACCTGAAACATTGTAGTTTCAATGAAATGCTACAAACATCATGAAACATGTCAGAAAGTTCATTATATGTAGTGCGAGTAGTACTCGGAATTGAACGAGTGGGAAAATATATTGTAAGTGTCCAATCTTATAATGCGGCCAATATCACAGTGAAGACAACAGCGATTGCTCTTTTCGTTGTCTTTGGACTTGACCCCTGCTGTTACATGCAGTTTGACTACACCCATGGTTTAAAATGTCATCAAATATATCCCCAGTGCTGCAAACGTTCCTCCTTTTACGTAACTAGTTAACTAAATGTAACTAATTACAACTAAAAGTTAGTGCTTCTCATAAAAAGGAACTTCTGAGTAAACGTTTCCAGTTGCAAAGTGCATTGTCCGACATGTGAGCTAGATTATGGCAAATAAAATTTTGATAAAAATATAACAAGGAAATGTTCAGCGCGACATTTAACTAAGCAACACGCCATGCACGATCTGCCAATAGTTGTGAAAAGTTTTTAAAATGTGACAATCAATCAATCATGGATATTGGGACGGCTTGCAATTTCTTGGAAGCAATTTGCAATCGCAAATCGCTAGATCCAAATAATGACAAGGAGCTTTTGCTGTTCTCAAAGCAGAATGTACTTATTCCTTTACTTTTGTAACTAATAATTACATCTAAAGTTCCTTCAAATGTAACTAGTTACTTGTAATTAGTTACATTTGTAACGAGTACTCACAGCTCTGTATATTCCACATGCGCTCTCTCTTACATTGTGGGTATCAGCTGCTGTATTTTCTCTTTAGACTTCATCATCACAATTGACAATCCTCAAACAACCCGAATCGGTGTCATTTGCCAAAGATGCTGAAGCAATAGATGCCAGTGATATCCCCAAAGTCATTTCACTGTCGTTTGGAATTCCAACAGCAAAGGTAGCATTAATTGTACACTTACAAATCTCATGCTTAGCAATTGAAGCAAATGTAACTAAGAACCATTTATGGAAGTGGCAGCCAAATTTGGTGAAGACATCACGAGTTTGACTCAAAACGCGCAAGGACTCCTGACTTATGTGAAACAAGTTTCCCATCAACTTATCAATTTCTTTTTTAGGATCTTTCCTGGAATGGTTTACTTGTCGGAGACATCTTCAACCGTCCCAAGGCTGCCTTGTATTTCATGGTGGATGGCGTCAGCGATGGTATGTTGAGAGGATCGTGGTTGGAACTCAATCTGGCATACATTTTCTTCTTTCAGTGATGAGCCTTTTTCTGTTGCATCATGCTTTGCAGGTTCCGCATTCAAATTTAATGGAGATGCCATGTTTGACGTGAAGGCTGTGAGTTTGGTTGTAACTACTCAGACTGAAATTGCTAAGTTCTGCTATTTTTTGCCTCCTGCTGTTAGATTCATGGTAGCTAGGCAACCCTTGAGTTATGTGTTGGAGGGAGAAATGTTTCTTTGCATTATCCAAAATTAACCCAGTCAGTGCGTTGCGAGCAAAAAGGTGCTCAAACAATGGCTTACCATAAGATTCTGGCTGTCACGTAACTTTCTGTTAATGTGACTGGATCCACTATCAAAGTCAGAAAGACTCTGGAAGCCTTGCCTATTATGGTCTTGAAGTGGGCTTAATATCCTGCCTGCAATAGCACTGTGTGTGGTCATTCAAAGTTCTTGTTTCGCTTTATATTATTTTGCCTGTGTGTTAATGGCATCAACAACTTAGCTTGTTCGTTATTCTTGTTTCAGAACTCTGAATCACCCGTCTCTGATCTTGTGACTGTTGCTGAAGGGGAAGCCATCACCACTCATGTTCATGCTGCCTATGGAAATGGACCATTCTCAGTGTCTGCATCTGCCGATGAAAATGTGAGATGTTTGCACAGTTGCGATTTGGTGCTTGTAATGCATCGCAGTTACGGACATTCCTTTGACTGAAGTAGACAAATAGGCCTAGCATTTTGTTGCAATTTCTCTTGGACATCAGCAAAGTTGTAATTCACGTAACAGAACTGGTGCTCAATCTTAAATCTGATTTTTATGTAAAACTGTTTTAATATTGTTCGCGGTCATTTCAACATTTTCCAGCGTCTGCGAGAAGTAAAGGACAAGACTTTTTTGAGATAAATACAACACAATCTTTCTTTGATGTCGATCGATATAATATTGACTGGATAATGGTAGGATGAGTTTTTTAATCCAGAAATAACAAATTACGTCATGCTTTTGAAGGAAAATATATCCTATAAACAATTTGCACACCATTCTTCCACAAGATTGCCATTGAATTAAGATTAATTTGGATTGTGTTGGATAGACACAAGATTGCCCTATGAGATGGTATTGTCTTTACATTTATTATGAGAATAGATATTAAATTGCCAATTATTTATTGGTTTGTACAGTCGGGCCGTATAGTTGTGTCCTGTGGTTTTAGGTTGCGATGACCAGCTACAATCCAAGCGGAGACAATTACTTTTACAGTTCAAAGGTACAATGTCATTGGTGTCGTCAGTTCCAAATTTCGCTAGCAGAAATTTGGTGATGCTTTGTGTTTCCAATATACTTGATTTTAATTTTTCTACCCTTTACGTTTTCCTCAGAACAACGGCTGGATGCTTCTTAATGACAAGTTCGTTAATGGGCAATTGGTGCTCTACAAAGCCAAGGTGAGGAGATGTTTCTATTGCAGATTTGTTATCTTTGTAGATATGCTATGTATTTCTGGCATCGCATAATTCAAAAGATTGACCAACTGCCTTGTTTCATTTCCAGATCATCGATGACATCTCAGATTTGTTCTACGGGCAAGGTGAGTTTACTATCAGGTGTTGTGGAGAGTATAGACTGTTCATTGTTGTGTCTTGAGTCAGTTTCAGAAGCAATATGCAGTTGCTGGTCTACAGTTTCTATGATTGCTTTCGTTGACAGCTGCTACGTTTGATGAACAGAAACTCACTGTCAGCCATAAAGGACAGATTGTGTTTGATCTCAACAAAAAGGTAACGGGTGGTTGATTGGTTTAGCTATCAGCTGGTTCTACAATGTAATTGTTTCTACAGGCCTAGGTTCCATCTTTAGTCAATTAGAATCAAGAAAGTGTTGGAATTCATTGCAACAATGCTTAATAGTTTTTGCTGACTGAAAATGCGTTTACTGTATCATTTCTCTTCTTTCAGGAGGACTTCATGTTGTTTGCGGAAATGAAATTGGTTGAGTCTGTTCTCTTGAAAGTAAGTAGCTTGCTTCAGTTAATTTGTGTATGACCTGATCTTAGATCTCGCCTGATAGCACACGGTCGCATGTCTTGTCTTTTGAATGATTTTCTATTGTTTTGCAGCTTTCCACTCACGCGGAAATTGTTGCTGATGCCTATCCTGATCTTTATCTGTTCTCATTGTCATCTGTCAAAGTACGTTTTGACACCTACAATCCTACATACGTCCTATTCCTGCCGATCACTGCATATCTTGATGTATAATTTATATTTAGTGAGCAATGATTTACCAAACCACAGAATTAGTGTAGCAGCTATGCTTCTAAATATTGAGGTGTACTTATCATTTTGGCTTTGAGGCATACCGGTATGAGCTCAAAAGACTGTGATTCTACTCATGCTAGTTCTAGGTTGAACACGTGGTAGATTGTAATTGTTGGATATAGCCCATTTCGGTTTTAATTGAAGTTAAATATCCACTTGGAGGGGCGTTTTAAAAATTAGAAGTGATTCAGGCGTTTCAGAGGATCTCGTGATGTTACTGAGATCAATGGTAGGCCTTAGCAATGTTGTCTGTCGGTTGCTACTCTACGTAAACTACACTGTTAACGTTTGCTTTCTTTGTTGCTTTGGTAAATTTCTCTCTCTCGCATGAGCAGGTGTTTATTCCTTGCTTTTTGCATCTCAGACTATCTTTAGCAAATATGGCGCAGCGTCTCCACAAGGAAAACTTGCAAGATCAATCGTCACATCTTTCATGAACAAGGTATGTTGTACTATAAAAAATACATACTGTATATTAAAAAATCCTGCACCAAATTATACACAAATAGAAGGCAACTCAAGTTGCACTTACACTTAACGGGCTCACATACACCTTGAAACATAAGTCTTCGAAGGCGCTCTTTAAATACACAAATGCTTTTGCTATTTACAACGTGCTGTGGCAACGAATTCCACTCCAGAATGATGCGGTTGTAAAAAAGTGATGTCTAACGGTTATATAAGCGGTTGGTACACTAAAGCGGAGGTTGTGTCCACGCGTGCTACTGACAATTGGCACTACTTTGGGTGGGAATTTTCATGTCAACCAAACCGAAAACGAGTTTAAAAAGAAACATAGGTTGAGGTAATTATTAATGATACTGTTCTGGCAAAGAGCCATTGGCTGTGATTCTACAGGAAGCCATGCTTATTTTTAATTTCAATTTTCTACCAGCTGTAGCTGGCTATGACAAACAGCGGATTACTTTGCTTGATTTCTGTTTGTTACACATTTATGTCAGGTGACAGACAAGTTCGCTCAGCTTTATGGTGGCAACATGATCGCTTTGGCTGTCACATTGGGAGTGACTCAAAGGTGAGCTCATGGGGTATCGCTGAAATAGTTTCATTTGCTGGTGGGTCGGAGATGGATTGTCAGAGCCTTTGCTATTCCCATTTCGTTATAGAAAGCCTTGAATTTGGAGCAGCTTAATTTGCTGATTACTGCTCTTGGTTTTCATTTGATTCTTGTATTTGCCGGCAGCAATCTCCCCGACAGTGAAGTCAGATCTGTCTATCATCATCTGAGATCACAACTTGGAGTCCAAGACTTCTCAACGTTTGAGAAGAACCTACCTGAGTTGCATATTTTGAAAGATTTGGTGAGTTTCTTGAAGATGCTCTGATGTTAATTGCCACATTCATTTCGACTGCAATACCTCATTCTTGTTGCATCCTACTTCTGCAGGAGGAAAGTGCGAAGTCGACATTGTGCAATTCCCTGAAGAACACATTGTCTGGTGTGAACAAGAACATCAAGGTATGTACTGCTGGTCATGTGACTATCTTCACTGGTTGCACCCAACCCATGGCGAACATTGATTAACTTGCATTAGTACGACGGTTGATTCTGTTTGCAGTTGAGTTGCTTACACCACAACAAAGCACCCAGGATCACCAAGAGATCCATTCTAGCTGCAAAGGTAAGAATAAAATGACACGTGATAGATTCTGTGGTTTGATTGGCTGCCTCAATTCAATTGCTTCAATGATAAAGGGCCAGAAATCCAGTAAAGATAAATAAAATGGCTCAGAAACAGATGCAAGGTGCAAAATGACCGTGTCATAATTATTCAAATGACATGGCAAGGCCCTTAATTAATAATATTTACCATGGAATTAATCGTAATCCATCATGGGGCATTTGTGCTTGTGTCGTTTCGTTAGTGATCATTATTTTAGACGCTGGTTAACTTTATTCTGCAGGCGGACGCCTTCGATCCGAATAATATCAATCTGGGTTCAATGTATTCGTCTGATTTCCCTGTCATCTTCAACATCTGGTTATGGTTGCTGATTCTCTTGTTTCTCATTGTCTACGTCGTGTCTCTCATGATGTGGTACATGGACCCTGGACGGGACAGCATTATCTACAGAATGACAAGCCAGAGAATCAAGACAGACTAACGTTTAGCACGTGCTGCCTCGGAGTCCACAGGCCTCTGCATTTTGTTTTGTATTACTTTGTGATTCTCTTTATTAATTGATCCTCTCACCGGCTGGCATGATGACTTGTCTTTGTTGTCTTGTATTCTTATACGTTTCAATATAGTTAGAAATGAACATACCATTTCATAATCTTAAGTGTGGATGCCCGCAGCAAAACGTGGTTCCTGACCTCACGTGACAAGGACAGATCTCTTTGAAAGTGATTCGGATACTTTAGTCTAGTCTACTGTTTTGCATAAGGTGATTTTAGAGTCTGCGTGGAAGCTACTACAGTCAAACCTGTATTAGGGACCACCTCTGTCGAGCAGCCACCTGTGTATAAAGGCCACTTCATAACCCCCGAGTGGCACTTTCTATAGAAATCAACCTGGACAGAAAGACCACCTGTATATAAAGGGCACTTCCCTTAGCTCCCAAAGGTGACCATTATAGACAGGTTGCACTGTACAAACATGACTCGTTTGTCATTGTTTGGGAAGTTCTCGAGTGACTTATGAGTCGATTGTCTTTAGATGAGCAGCATCTAGCGGTCGATTTCGTTCCCCTGCATGAGTGACACAATGCTGCCTAATCATTGGTAGCTGAAGCTATCTCGACGCTAGCAACCAATCACCCCCATTCATTAGTAAGGCCATTTCGCGATAAATCAGCGATGCTTTTAGGTGCCGTGGACTCAACAGTTAAAACTTATTCCTTTAAGATTTCGCCGCACAAACAGGCTAACCATAGGTGAATTTGAGCACGGAGCGACGAAGAAATCAATGAACTGCTTCGTAAGCTGAATTTGGTCGTTATAGACAGGTTTCCATGTGACAGAGATCATCGTCAACAATAATGACCATGTGGGAATTTACAGGCCCTTAATCACGTGACTGAATTAGTCCCAGATGGAGTCGCCACCAGTTGAAACATTACCACGGTCGGCTGGGCACGCCACCAGCCACAAGGCCCTGCCAAAGACCAACGAACAAGTGATCAGATGGCTCACCATCCACCAACACACGATTGGGTCATTGTTTTCACGTGGTGAGGATGAGACTAGCTTATGTACACTATCATATTATAGTTCAGACATAAATGAACCATATAGGAACAATCAGCACATAATGGCGCGCGGAAGCTTCTTTGGGATTGCGTTGTTAATTTACGTTGCTGTAATCGTGCGAGATGGACATTGTTACAAGAGGCAACTGCGACAGAAGAGAACCAACGCAACAGGCGGAGTAGCATCGAAGGAATGCAAGGCCAGTCGATGCATTCAAACAGCAAAGCGAATTCAGAAGAATCTAGACACCGACATCAAGCCATGTGATAACTTCTACAAATATGCATGCGGTGGCTGGGGACGCGACCATGCCATCCCGCCGGCCAAGGATGAGTATTCCTCCATTGTACAATTATCAGAAAACAATGATAAAGTACTCAAAGAAGCCATCACTCACGAGAGTAGAAAGGATCCAAAGACCATTCTCAAGGTTAAAAATCTCTACAAATCGTGCATGAATCAATCGAGAGTAGACGGCTTGGGAAGCAAGCCCCTCGTTGAATTCATCAAGAAACTAGGCTCATGGCCGATGTTTCCAGACTGGGATGAAAAGAAGTGGGATTTTCACTCAGTGTTGCGGGCCATGCATCGCGAATATCCGGCTGAGATCTTTTTCACCATAGATGTTGACGTCGATCCAGAGCAACGGACTAAGAATATTATAACGGTAAGCAATGCATGCGTCAGCCCTTTGCAGTGTGAACGCGTTGTTATTAGTTTGCTATGGATTGCTCCGTTTGCACTATAGCGTAGCCTGGGTGATCCCTGGTATTTGTCTGGCATAGGGTTGCATTTCATTGCACATGCGCATTGGGTTGGTGGTACCATGTGGTACAGTCTTCGTATGATTTCCTGTGCCTCGAGAATCATATACAATTATCGCACCAAGTAAGGCATATACGACTCGGTTTTAATGATACGAACTAAATATATCATTAGAATGAATTACAATTAGAACAATGACAAGTTTTCAATTTATTTTTACTATCATCATATGTAAGTGCGGCCTACTACAAACTCTCTACCCAAAAGCCGTTTAATCGATAACATTGTTTACAGTATTATACTGTACAGTAACTTTTTTTTTTTAAACTGCCACACACGGAGACAGACACTTTTTTGGATGAACGGTGGAGGTACGTAGGGGGATTTTTCACGAGTTCCACCACCCTCATCAAGAGGGCTGGCTCCCTTGTCTAGAACTATTAGTTTGACGCTTCGAACCACCTCTGCACTGATTATAATTGTGCAGCACGGCACGTTACATTAAGCCCCTCGCCACCAGGGCAGCAACATGGTCCAAGGTACAGTAACTATAACGCTTCAAACCATTCGAATCGTCCTCCAGCACATTTCCTCGTCTATAGACCAGTCGCTGCTTCGCTCAGTCTCTTGCTGTCAGCCTTATACAATGTCTATTTCTTTCTTTCTGCAGATAGACCAGGCGAAATTGTGCTTGCCTCAAATAGTCTACTATGTCAATGTTGTCGTAAGTATGATTATATGCAAATAAGCGACCTCGTCTATGGTCACGTGTCAACCTAAATAGGAGGCCTACGAGAACTTAGACATAATTTGACTGAAGATTAGTTTATAAATGCCACAACATCTACTAGAAAACAATTACCATGAATTAAAGTGTGGCTGTATAATCAATTAAATATGCATCAAAGAAATACAGCATATTTACATAATTAAATTGATATTTCTGATAATCTGTCATGGCAAAAATTTAGTTCATTCGGCATTGAAGTAAAGCATATCTCTGCAGTAAGGTTTTACTTTGATCTATTTTTATTCGGCTAACTGTGACCATACCTTGACCTAGCTTGACATGCGATACCTTAATTCATGGCAAATTCAACATTCTACTCTCTGGGAGCGTTAACAATACCCGCGACTAAAGATGAAAATTTTGTAATGTCGTTTCCACCTATAAAGTCGTGGACTCGAAGCAAGTTGTCGAAGTGTAGCAAAACAAATTTTCTTTGATGGTTCATGCTAGAAAATAACCTGTAAAATTGTAAAATATTAACTGTCAGAATCAACAACGTGGTTGCTTTTTTCCGCGCAGGCAGTAAATATCTTGAGGAAATACGCTGTCAAAATCGCAAATCTCGCTGGAGCAAAACATGACGTAGAAAAGCAAATGGATGAAGTCATAAATTTCGAAGAGAAGCTAGCAAAAGTAAGCAAACTGAAATTTAGAGTCAAGCGAGTATTTTCATTAGGCCTGTGGTTGTTCACTCAGTGAAGGACTGCTTAAATAATTATAATGCTTTATTGTGAAGTGCCTTTGTTCTCTGTAATTAGATCCTTGTTCCAAAACCAGCGAAGAGATACTCGCGGATCGCCATTGCCCATCTCGCCGATGCTATCCCACAGGTGACACAATACTGAATGACAGACAAACATGTCCTCTAAGCTCACCCGCGGGACCAATGAAAAGTGGTCCTTTAACACAGGTGGTCGCTTAAGACAGGGTCTTGCTGTAACTCTCGAGATGCCATATGTGTGATCTTCCTTCATCTAATAGATGTTGTTATTTATAGATCGGAGGCATACAACTATAAGCGGCTTGATTTAGTTTCGAGGAGTTAGAACATATTTGTCTTAATCTCTCGTTGCAGTTCCCTTGGCTTGATCATCTAAAAGAAGTCTTCGCTCCTCGACCAGTTCACGCGAACGAGACACTCATCGTACTGACCAATGACTACCTCGCTGATTTAGTCATGCTTTTAAAAGTCACACCGAACCGGTAAGAAGAACACATAATCTACCTGTCATAGACGGCCATTCTTTCTTAGAGACGTTAAGCAAAACCTGCGTATAACGGCCATCCAATAATGTGGAGTTATCCACATGCTAGAAAGGGAGACGTACGTCCTTTTATCCACTATTATCAGCTGATGGTCTTGACGTAGCAGTGGCCACTCACTGCAGGTTCCACTGTCTTGGCTCTCATTTAGGGTTCTCTCCAATTACATGATGTGGCGAATGGTGAAAGACATGGTGCCGTTCCTATCGAGTGAATTCACTGATCAGTATCACACATTCAGATCAAATCTCACAGGCAAGCCAAACCACAAGACGAGAAATGAGACTTGTTTCCGCTACACTGACGAGATTTTAGGTCCCCTTGTCGGCTCGATGTTCGTCAGAGAAGCGTTCACACGAAACGACAAGGAAGAAGTCGAGGAAATGATGCGACTGATCGTGAAAGCTTTTATAGAAAACGCAGAGACAGTCCCTTGGATCAGCGACCAAACCATCCGCTCCGTGCGAGAAAAGGTAAACTGCGAAAAAAATGCAATATTTTAAATTGTTAGTTTAAATTTCAATTATTTATTTCTGAACGTGTATTGTTTTAATCTTGACTTATCCGATTTTGAAAAAAACTCGATCAATTCTCATGCAATGTGAAATAAACTGTTTCACTTACTGTCAATTATTGTTAAGATATTACCCAGTCTGGAATTTTGAGTCAGTTTTGAGTTTTTCTAAGTCTGTAAAGCAAAAGGCGGGATTGTCCACTGTCAAAGGACGGTCCGAGATTCTGATTTGTCGCCAAGTCTATGTTTGTCGCCAATGTCTTGAATGTTTTGGCGGGAATTATTTGCCAGGGTCTGTATTCATCTAGTAAAACTGTCAGGAATGTGGTCAGGATAAAACAACGAATTAAATAGCGATATCTTCCGGGCTTTGAATAAGCTGAGTTGACGCAGAATATGAAGCAATTATCTGTTGCTACAGTGCCACGTTTTGTTTTCGTTTGTTTTTGCAGGCAAGGGCCGCGGTTTATCAGGTCGGGTACCCGGAGTATCTGAGAAACGAGACTCAATTCTCAGAACGATACAGAGAGGTGAGCCAGGAACTTTAAAGCTTGAATTTCAATTTAGCAATCACCAATTCTCTAACTGGCAGCAACTTTTGCGACTATTTGGTCTCTGATGTTTTCAAATGTGAAAATTACCAAACATTTAACACTTCTGCGTATACTTCAACACACTCAAGCGTTATTCAACAATGAAATTGTTTTCAATGTATTGCACTTAAGCAGTCGTCAAGCCAATTACTGTTGCATTTCTCTTTCATTCTAGATTGAAATCGATCCGCAGACATTTTTCTGGAATGTCGTCAGCATTGATAAGTTCTCAAACAAAAGAACATTCAGAAAACTTGACAAACCTGTCGACGTTCATCAGTAAGTCTGGAGCGACAAGACTACAGCGGAATATGTAGTGAAAATATTGTAAACAGCCTGCTCTATATAACATCATCCACTTGTAGCCACTTCATGGCAAGCCTAACGAACAAATAGAAATCGACCTGCATCTAATAGTCACCTGTAGATAACGACCAGTATTCTGTCGTCACAAGCTGGTCGTTATAGTCAGGGTTCACTGTAGAAACAAGCCAACTAAAGTACAACTAGAGGATCAACGTAATATAATGTTGTGACGATGAAATCAATTAATTGAGGCTATTTTGCGAAAAGTAAAACTAACGACATGACATTTCTCTCAACGGAAAGAATATGAAACCAAACCGATTCTTTGCATTGCAGATGGGTCAGTGTGCCTCACATGGCAAATGCATTTTACGTCGTTACAAAGAATGAAATTGTCATCCCAGCAGGCATTCTGCAGCCGCCATTTTTCTACGGTGCTCCAGTACCAAGGTGAGAAGAAAAGAAATTATACTTTATAATAGGGGAATCAGGGGATTAGAACTCCCAGGCCACCAGAATGATGAACAGAGACCGGGAAACGGGGGGAGGCAGGTTGGTGAAGTTGGTAGGCGGGGATCTCACTTTGATTTAGACAATATTTTAATGTGATGTAACTCTGACCGGGATGGGCTGCAATGGAGGTCGACGATAGCCCACAGAATGTAATTCTAAAACATTCAGCTAACAAATTCTCTTGCAAGTTGTTATTAAAGGAAACAGCACTTCCTTAGAACACAAGACAAAAGAGAAAACAAATGACATTGATTAACAGATGTTCTTTATGCACCGAAGATCTGATACAATGAAATTTATTCCATGTGATCAAAACTATGAAACTTCTTTAAATAAGTTCAGGGAAAACGAGACTTCAGTCAAACCTGTCTTGGACGACCATTCAAGAGACAAATGAAAATGGTCTGTTAGCACAGGTGGTCTCTTAATGAATGTGGCTGCTAAGACAGGTGGTCTGTTAAGACATGTTGGATTATATTTATAAGTTTGTTTCTGGTTTTGTCCTCTGTCAGATCCATCAGTTACGGTGCAATAGGTCACGTCTTGGGTCACGAACTCACTCATGGATTTGACACACTTGGTGAGTTGACACACTTGCATTTACTGCAAAAGACTTTACACAGAGTAATGATAATATAGGACCTGCAATGAATATCGTGTATCTTCCCAATAGGTCGAAAATTCAACAAGAAGGGTGAAATGATTCAAAAGCGAACCAAGTGGAGCGATCCTTCAATTGAGAAGTTTGAGACGAAAGCCAAATGTCTGGTCGCTCAGTTCGACAAATACAAGATCGACTCACATATACACGTAAGAATGATATCTCATAGTTCAGGGTGATCTACTCTGAATTCTTTCCATCAATCCAATTATGACAACATAGGCCGTCTTTATGAAATCCGTCAACCCTATGTTGATAGTCATCATCCTCAAAGAGCAGCCTGCTCAAAGTGTTTGCTTACTATCCACCAAGCACTGCTTAATGTCCCGGTACAAGTAACAAATCAAGGCCAGATAGCAAAAGATTTGGCCTGCATCAGAGAATCAAGGGAGCCCATAAGAGACAGTTATAAAATACAAGGTAGCGAGGCTCAGCTGTCAATTGTCAATGATATCATTCTAGCAGCAGGTGCAAATTTCAATGGAAATGGTAGCGG
The DNA here is from genome assembly GCA_900245855.1 of Calvadosia cruxmelitensis. Classification (NCBI taxonomy): domain Eukaryota; kingdom Metazoa; phylum Cnidaria; class Staurozoa; order Stauromedusae; family Kishinouyeidae; genus Calvadosia; species Calvadosia cruxmelitensis. Next base: position 22,993 of record OFHS01001448.1, read on the forward strand.
AGTGATATAAAAACAGGAACCATGCAATAAGTATAGGCCATTACCGAAATAACTATGTAAATTTTTTTAAATTGGGTCTCAATCTTAATTCTTGAATGCACAGCAAATTGTTTGAGAAACTATTTATCTCATGCAGGTTGATGGACAAAATACACTTGGGGAGAATATCGCAGATGGTGGTGGAGTAAAGATTGCTTATCAGGTAAGGTCATCCTTAGTTTAAAATAATATCCACGTTTAAAGTAGAATTAAATTAACTACAGTAATGAATTTTCAAAACGAAGAACAACATTCTTTTTATACTGCTCCCTTTGATTTACTCATTCCATTTTGACTTCTAAGGCATATCAGAAGTGGGTTAAAGAAAATGGAGAGGAACCAACTCTGCCACTCTTGAACAAGACAAATGAGCAACTGTTCTTCATAGGCTATGCACAGGTAAGTTGTTAAAAACCCAGAAGGCACTCAAGACAAAATGATATTGCAGATTCAGGACTAATCACGATTCTCTTAATTTCACAGAAAGAGTGCCATAACTCGACACACAAAGCTATTGTAGATTCTGTCAAAGACGATGTGCACGCTCCTTCCATGTTCAGGTAAGAGGAAGTGCTATCAAATTACACAAATTCTATGTCAGATAAAGAAGCTAATCACTATAACGGAAAAATAGAACACAGGATGAACTGATTGTCAATGTACATCTGTGATTTGTCATTGAATTTCTCTATGACTGTGAAGACACCGATAGACTAAGTCTTAACTAGCGTGAATTCAGGCAGATTCCATCATGTCAACTGTAAAATATTAGAGAATATCTTTCCTGTGTGTTTCAGGATCCTAGGCACATTAAGCAATTCCAAGCACTTTGCGAAGGCATTCAATTGCAAGCTAGGAAGTCCAATGGCACCAAAGAAGAGATGCGAAGTATGGTAGCACGCAATAAGTATATGAATTTTCAATTCAATCAACATATTTCATATCTAAACAAGCAACAGCTGAGCTGAAGCAAGTTCATGAAAGTAATAAAAGTTCAAACAAGGGACGATGCAGAAGATATATTGCTGACATCACAGGAATGTTGGACACTGCAGTATTTGAAAGCATCAGAGACAGATAGGTTTCTTCATTCAAAAGAATCCTGCCACATTGGAGGAAAGAAAAGTTAATGGTAACACGCTGCGATAATAAGGAAAGACTACCAAGTGGCAGGTTGAATGCTTAGAGCCAACAAGGATTGAAAAGCTAGGAAATGTAGAATTATAGTATAAGATCTACATTATTTTAAAATGAACAATTTTACAAATGAATTATCAAAATTTTTATAAATAAAATCAAACCCAGATAGGAACTATGAAAGGAAGAACTGATTGTTCTCGCGAGAGACCACGCCTTGTATTTTTATTACGTGTTTGTTGCTTGCCTTTATTATTAAAACTCAAATTATTATTAGTTATCTGCAAATATTTATTGTTGTCTTTACTGCTGTAAGAGAAGCTGAGGCACGCATTTTAATCCACATCTCAATACGATTGTCAGATGTGCGCTTTGGAATTGCGATTTGGTTCTTCTAGTTTCAATTCATGATTGAGAGCCAGGATAATGTATGTTGGGAAGACAAAGTTGCAGGACTATTTTGCCCCCAAATTGCTGGAAGGTGGATAATTTAGCACATGTTCAATTGTCATTTGATCAGATAGACATCTGTTTCGTCAAATCGCATCAAATCAACTAAAGTGAATATCAACTAAATCAAAAACAGCTTTCAAATCAAGAAGGATTTGAAATACAAATAGTTTCTAAAACTCTGAAAACCACATCGCTTGAAATACGAAATATCACAAGGAGAAAACAAAATATCAAGGAAACACAATTTTGTCAATTTAGAATATAAAGACTAGCCATGTGTTTATGCAACTTTTGTTAGAGGTATTTTTGTGTCAGTTGAAAGCGGAATGTAGGACAATTGAGAAGCACTATTTATCAATATAGACTGCAAAACCCTTCCAATTGATACGCCACAACAAATGCATAGCAAGAAACAAGATAGACAAGCCCTTACCAGTTCTGAGTCAAGTTTATTTTAGTTGAATTTAAACCCATCAGATGATTGCATGCTACCTATGAAACGAAAGTCTTGACAAGACGCTCGTCTTATTCAATTTTTAAATACTTTAAACAACAGGTCTGGTCTGCGATGTAACAAAGAACGGTTGAGTTCAGCTTATAAGTGCCAATTGAATTTATCTTTGAATTGACATTGACAACATCACGCAATAATGACGGCGTCACTGACTTAGGGTCTTCATTAGCTGCATTCAATTGCCAAACAGTTACAAGAGAATCGTTCCCTCCAGCAAGCAACAGTTCTTGACTGTCTAAAGATTCAAATCTTAAGCAAGTGACGCCAATTGAAGAGTGTTTCTGAAGAAAACTATGATGAATTAAATTCTGCCGTGGACCAAATGTCAGCAGCTGAATAGCACCATTCCCTGAAATAACAACATAAGAACTTAAATTAACCAACAATCAATCAAGTGTAAATTTAAATAACGGCGAAGAGTCTAAGTAGCATTTACAGTGAAACCTGTCTATAACGGTTACCTTTGGGAACTGAGAAAAATGACCTTTATGGAAAGGTGGCCTTTCTGTCCAGGTTGATTTCTATAGAGAGTATAATTTTGGAGTTTTGAAAAGTGGCCTTAATACACAGGTGGATGCTCTATAGAGGTAGCCGCTAATACAGGTTTGACTGTATTGGCATTGCCGAGTGTCCAGTTGAGGTGCATTATAAGCACTGCACCTTGAACCAGCGTAATTAGAATCTAAAACTTTACTTCCAATTTACAACCCAACAAGGTTCAATGAAGTCTTAATGACAAACTGTCTGCAGTGAGCACCTGTTTTCGTCTATAAATGATCCCTCACACTCTGAAACATTACTAATTTACTTGTCTTACTCAGCCATCCGAATTCAACATGTCACAGTATATTGGTCTCTTTGGAGACTTTTATGCACAATAAAACTTCACTGAGCAAGTCTGCTCTTATACACCACACATGGCAAGAATTTGAACATGTTTGAACTAATTTGCGCATTATTGTTTGTTGTTTACCATATACAGTCAAACCTGTATTAGCAGCTACCTCTATAGAGTAGCCACCTGTGTATAAAGGCCATTCTTCAAAACCCACAGATTGACACTTTCTATAGAAATCAACCTGGACAGAAAACCAACCTGTCTATAAGGTCATTTTCCTCAGGTCCCATTGAAGGTGACCGTTATAGACAGGTTTAACTGTAACAGAATCACCACTAGTTCTCCTACACACAAAGAAAAGACCATCATGGTATTTAATGAGTAATCCCTGCACATTGACACCCTGAAGATACACATATCAAGTACTTTCCAATTTTACAGTGTAGGGCAACATTTCAACATCTAGATTTTGCTGACTAAAGCGTGTGTGGATAAATGTCAGGCTGATATCACATCTGAGTTCAATATAGACAATTGCTATTTGTAAAGTGAACCTCACGTTGCTCAACTCTCTTTATAATAACTCTGTTTAATGGCGACACAGAGTTTGCTGTTCGATGGTCCGCTGTTTGTTATTGTTTAAGCTGTTTATGCAACATTATAGGTCTGGGTACAAGACTCGATAATTATTGTCACGACTTGGATAATGTCACGTTACGTTATACAATTTCCCGACATTGTGATATTAATTGAGTTATACTGCAATATTCAACATTAAGAATCTAGTTAGGCTTCACATGGAATTTGAAAGAACATTAAAACTCGAATGAGAAATGATGGAGATATGAAACACCCCGCGCTTTGGTCACTTTCACACCCCTTTTGCAATGTTTGTGGAGTTATAGAACTGATACTGATTTGAATTATTAGTTTCTAAGCTTTACTAGGTGAGTTCTACTAGTCTGAGAAGTTTGAACAAATTCTGAGAGCGTGAGAGCAAACAGTAGAGATTCCAGATGGAATGGCCCTTAAGCTGCGTTCACACGGTGCAATTCGTTGCTTGCAAAACAGGTGGCCAGAAAATCATTAGGTGTTAATGATTGACGGTTAGTTCAGCTTCATTTGAGCGTCAGTCACGCGATTGCATGCACGTTGCAAGCGATCAAACATGTTTGATTTGTTGAGCCCATTGCAAGCAATGTCCAAGAGGAAGTTGAACTTCAGCGAATCAGCGACGTTGTTATTACTCTTGCGGAGTTGCCTGGGGAGCCATCATCTGCCCCATGAAAAAGGGCACTTCTAGTCTACCAAATGCGATTACGCTTGTCATGAGATCTTGCAGCATAGTTGTCCTCGTTCTGCATTACCAATATGCTGCTATAACTACTACAATGTTCAACAAAGCTTTAACTTTATGCTTGGATGAGCTCGACATCATGGAAGCCCGTCAACTATCTTACGCGTTTGAAGGCAGGGTTCTGCCCAGCCAAAATTGAGTGCCGGATAAAATGCTGAGTGCCACGCCCACATGTGCCACACCCATGATTATTAGGGTCATCCCAGAAGACGACATGTAGAATGTTCATTGAATTCATTCATCAAACTATCAGGAATTCTGCACAAAGATTATTAGAGATCAACCAACTAAATTGATGAATATGGATTATAAATGAACGAATACTCCATCCATACAGCACAGTACTTAACAGTGTACTGTACAT
>OFHS01001449.1:3777-24199 GCA_900245855.1 Calvadosia cruxmelitensis
AAAAATACCTCTAAAATTACATTCTATTTACGAACTATTTACAAATAAACATCTAAGGGTTAAAAAAAACTAGCCCTATTCCTAAAACCAGACAGTCGGTGGGTTGTGTTGATCAAAACAAATTTCTCTTCCACGTTTCGATAAAAATATAAAATGTGAAACTGTTGTTGTTTTTTAGAGGTATTGCTACTGACAATATGACAGGAGAATCAAAAGTTGGCCTGGGGTGTCGTTTTCAGAATTCGGGATAAAAATATACGGTCGTACAGTATTTTGGAATTTTATCAGTAAATAGCACAGCTATCAGGAACTATTTATAAAATTAAGATGCAATAGAAAATCAGTTGGGTTCCAGAAAGATATCGGATAGGTTGAAATACTGTATTCCATTTTGATTTTCACTTGTACAGAATACAAGATCACAATCCGAACTGGCGATGGATATCTAGCGGGAACAGACTCTATATTTTCATTGGATATTATGAGTGCACATCAAAAAATGCTGTCAGTTGAAATTGATGGCAGCGGAGACAAACTAGAGAGACTGGGGTGAGTGTAATATAACTTCTGCAAATGTCAGTCTTGCGCTAGAATAACTAAGTAATCAATAATGGTAATATTCGTGCTTGTTCGAGAGGTCAGTGTTAAGTTGTAGAGATAGTTGCTTTCGGCAAAAGGAGACATATGTCATGCAAATTATTTCCATGGTTTTGAATAAAATGGACAAGTTTGACGTCCAAGAGCAAAGAAAATATCATGAAAATTTACCATTAGGTGTAGTGACCGGAGTTATACGCACAACCAGTCTGAGTGCTGTAGATTCACGAACTGATATAATTATTTCACAAAAGCACAAGATTACAGCACAAACGATCACGTGACATATACGATTACGAGGTAGCCAATCAGGGCACTACATTAGGCACGTTCGACAAGTAGAAAATTGTTTTATAATTTTTCTTAATTATTCTAATTAATGTTAACGTCATTCTTGTTATATTGAATTGAGCCATTATCTGAACTATTAGCTATACTTTACATTGAATCATGTTATCTATTACCCTGTTTGCCAATGTAACGTAAGTGCTATTGTTATAGCCTGCTACATGTGAATTCTTTGCTTGATGAATTTCTTAAAGACACAATCATACATACATACATATCCACGTGCTCTGTCTAACTATATTCACTTGAGCTTGAGCTTGTTGCCGCTCGCACATCCTATCCTGTATCTCCACGCATCATCCTCTCGAACATACTTCAACATCAATATTAAAAACTGAATCAAGAAAATAAGGATATTTTTGTGGAGTTGCAAATAATTAAATAAAGATATTTAATCTATTGTGTGGTCGCTCAACTCAGGTTTGACTGCAGACAACATTATTCTACAGATGTTAAATGTAAATGTAATTTAATGTCACTTTATTTAACGAGGGTAGCCCAATAAGCCAATGGCTTGTCTCCCTTAGTGGGGCCCTCCACAATTAAAATCACAAAAGGCAACGAGAATGTGTGTCGGTTGGACCGGGAGTCTAACCCGGTATGCCTGACTGACAGCCACACGTACTAGCCTCTAGACCACATCAACCAAACAAATCAATTCAATAATATCATGATATCCGATGGAATAATCTTGATGACTCATTCTTTACGTCAGTAATACCATCCAACTAAAAATAAACTGTTAAATATTTATTTCTAGAAAAGACGTGTTTACAGTACGTGGAAAGGACGTTATGCCAATAGACCGAATGCTGCTACAAAGAACAGTCACCCAAGGAGCAAATGCTGACTGGTTTGTGCGATGGGTACGTAGACATTAAAAGATTAATACTATCAATATCTTGCAGATAAGTGATGAAAATATAGTAAGAGTTACAGGCATCAGGAAAGGAACTTTATGAAATAGAACATAAACTTCAGTTATTACAATAACATTTGATTGTTGCGCAAAACTAATTGCTCAAATCTATGTAACTATAGAACTGTAAAGAGATCTTGTAAATTGCGTATCATACAGTAGATACCATATACAAACCTATATTTAATTATTATCATTTAGATAGTTTAATATATTGTAACTTCTAAGTGTAATGAGTAATCGAAGTATAATGTGTACTATGATGTATTTATTACGATTCCATGTAAAAAAAAACATGTCAATGCTTACTGTATTCTGAATCAAACTCAAACTCAATTATACATTAACTGCGTACATAGTAAATCTTTTATGTAAACCTTCGTTTCAATTATTATCAAATAAAATACTATCTACATCTATCTATAATTATAAATACATATATATCGGCGACTTTACTGTAATGTCTAACACGTGATCGATGTGAACTTGATGTCGTCACTGTGTAGTCAGGTGATTATAAGAATATGTAGCTGTGTCATCCTGTAATCATTCTCTTTTCCTTTCTGTACTTCGTTGTGTCAACAATTCCGTCTGTGTTGTATTATACGCTGTGTCTCACGAAATAGAGCTCTGATACCAATGACCATATGTACTCCTTGGAAATCTTCAATCTCTCTCTGCAGTCGTGGGACCAGCAACATATCTATGAAATATATATATATATATGCGAAATCCTCCATCATTATCCTTCTACATTATATTTCTTCCCAAGCCACAATTAAACATTTAAAATGTCATTTCATAACCATACTATCCACATAACAATTTCACTGAATCCCTGTTACCTTCCACAACTAGTAATAAATGCTTCTTCATATCGTCTAGATTCTTGTCGAGGCAAAAGACAGCAAATATGTATTTGACATTGGAAGATGGATAATGAACGATCAGCCAAAACATTTGGTCGCTACACTTGGTGAGTAAAGCAAACAACGATCGAATTTATTATCGAATTTTATTAGTCTTCTTCTTTCTGTGTTATTTACTGTTTTCTCCCGTTTTTGTTTCACTTTCCGAATAATGATTATGTACTTCATAGCTAAACAAAATATTATTACTTTATTCTTACATTGATCACGCCAATAATATTCTTAGCTAGTTCCATTCAATAAATTACAAGCTTCACTATTTCTCGTAAATTAATGGTCTCCCAAATAAATAAAGCTAATTCCTTACAGGATGATCTTGATCGTGTATTGTACTCACTATTTTGTACTTAATTAATTTCTCTCTCATGTACTTTGTCTTATAGTCACTTAATTGACATTAATTAGTTAATTAACTTCTCTCCCATGTACGTTGTCTTAATTATAGTCACTTAATTGACACTGATGATTAATTAGTTAATTAATTTCTCTCTCATGTACTTTGTCTTATATTCACTTAATTGACATTAATTAGTTAATTAACTTCTCTCCCATGTACGTTATCTTAATTATAGTCACTTAATTGACACTGACGATTAATTAGTTAATTAATTTCTCTCTCATTTACTTTGTCTTATAGTCACTTAGTTGACATTAATTCCCTTCATTTTAGGGCGTTGTCCGACTGGGACATATCGAGTACAAGAATGCAAAAAGTCCCAATGAAATGCCAGACGACATCACGAAGGCAGAAGACCTTGAAAAATCGCGGCAAAATAACCATGGAGATATCAAATTAGCAGCAAACATGATTGTTACAATGAAAACATATTTTATTAATATTGCCAAGTTCTCAATGAAATCTCAAGAATTCTAGAATATTTTAGAATTAAAAGGAAATGTATATAGATATTTGATAGCCTCTTGTGTTGCGATTATATCAGAATGAATTCGTGACTTCAACTTGATTTCTGGGTGTCTCATCTGAAAAGCAGGCTGAATAAGATACTGTAGATGCCTATATACTGTTGAACCTTTCTTATACGGTCACCTGTCATGAGAGACCTTGAGAGTTTGTTCGATAAAATTGCCAATGAAATTTACTTAAAGTCAGTTATACTTGGTGTTAAGAGGTACTTGACAGGTTACAACAGGTTACTTTCATGATATGTTGATTCATATGCTAATCTATTATGCTATCAGGAAACGACAGCGCACTAGCATTCCCATCTGGCATCCTCCGCGTATAAGCAAAATGACCTTTATAGACAGGTGACCTTTCTGTCTAGATTGATTTCTACAGAAATTGTCATTTTGGGGCTATGAAGAGTGGCCTTTATACACAAGTGGTTGCTCTATAGAGGTGGCCGCTAATACAGGTTTGATGGTATACTTACACAATTTTGAAAAAGATATATAAATGTAAAACTTGAAATAACTACCGTCAAAAATGATTCACCCCGTAATCAGAAATGAAGAGGAGCCCTGATCCCATTCGTCACACTATGATCAGATGGTATACGCGGTAACCTCACCTGGCTGGTTCCGGCTTCAGAGATGCATATGGCCATTGGTTGCTCGCGGTTGGCGATTGTGAGAACTTGGCGATTGTGTGACTTATCTGATGTCAATTTGGAACAGTTTTTATAGACATTCATTTTAATGTCTATTACCGCATAGTATTCTATTGTCCATGTATTAGTTTTTGCCACTTGTCAGTGCAGCGTAAGAGCTATGTGTATATAGCCTGCTACATGTGAATTCTTGTTTTTGACTTTTGTTGAACAATAAAGACACATACATGCATACATACAACTCAAACCGTGTATCATTACTCTCCAATCTCCTTCCTGCTCGTACGAAATAGGAATGTACAACGAAATGCTGATGACGTCAAAATAATGGGAGAGAACGATGTCGGATAGAAAATGATACTAAATTCACAAAACATTGGTCGACATGATCCAGTTGAAGGTAACCTTTCAGCAGAACTGTTTGTTTATTCAGGGTGCGCAGCTACAGAATGTAAAGCCACAATTTGAATGTAAAGTTACAAGTATAATACGCCATATGTACAAATATAACCATTATTATTGATTTACAATTTTAAATGCATCAAATTTTAAATAAAGCATTGAAATCGATCGGGGAAGCAAATATTTGCGCCAATTGAGTATTAACTAGTAAAAATAACACTTACAAATAAATCAAATTACCACTAATGGCTAACGATAACAGCCAATCACCAAGCGACTACCTGGTGTACAGAGTCATTTCTGCCTTTGTGACCACCTGTCTTCAAGAGGCGTTTCAAAGATCCTACAAAAGTCTAAAAAAGCATTTACCTCTGTTAAGCGACCACATGCTTTAAACGTAAAATTGTCATCGATCACTTGGGCGTTTGCTTAAGTTGAAGGTGGTCGTTCAAAACAGGTGGTCGCCTAGACAGATTTAACTGTGCCAATCTACTGCAAAGAAGATGAGGGTTCAGAAAGGCCAGCATAATTGGACGTATTCTTTTCAGCAGCAGTCCTCCGCATTTTAGTCTTTGCGACGCACACTAACAGGAAACCAACGAAGATGACTCCCGAAGAAAGCAGAGATGAGATGAAGAATTTTCCGTCAGATAAAAGTTTCCCAAAGACAAGTGATAACACCAGACTGTACGCGTTTCCAGCCGTGACACAATAAGCCGAAGAAAGGCTTTCGGGAACAGGATATGTGATCTCAGCTAGATGCTCAAGCCCGATTGAATACAAGGGCATACCAATCACGCAAATTAAACATCCAAACAGCGCCACCTGGATGAAACTCTTCTCTTGAAGAAGAGCATAGAAAAATGCACCGTTACTCAATAAACAACCAAAGAAAAGAATGATAGCGGTATATCTGAAACACTTCAGTTTTCCGATGATCCATCCTCCAACTAACATGCTTGCTACTCCAAACAGTACTTGCAATGTACCCATAAGCCCAATCTGCTTTTCACGTCCAGGAAAAAAGGGTGATAGGAATTCATTTAGCAGAGTGGGCATGGCAGTCATGAGGCCTAACAAGAGGCTGTAGGCTTGGGCAAGAGCCTGGTAGTTGTAATCGTGAGCTAACCTTTTCACATTGGCCCACATCTCCATCGCAGCTGATTGGTTAGTGTCCATAGCCTTCTCTTCGAGGAACAATGCTCGAGCCTGACTAGGAGGCAGTGGTGGCCTCTCTTTCACAATACAAGCAACCAATGGAATCAGAGCGGAGCAAAAAGCTGCTTGTCCAAGCAGCACCACAGTCATACCTTGAGCTGTTTGTAGCATGGTGTCTGTACCATCGTCAACAACGAACTCACTACCAACGAAGAAGCCAGCAGATATTCCTACTGAATACGAAAGCATTCCAATGGAGGTCGCTACTGCCTTCTCATTATCAGGAAACCACACAGCAGAGATCGAAGGGGGTGTCTGTAGAAGGAATGTACTGGCCACAGCAGCTAGACTCTGACCACAAACAGTGAACAAGAAGCCGTTTCTGGATGAGCCTGCATATCGTAAGGCAGCGGCAAGGCCATCAAGGCATGTTGCGATAACAAGACCCACTTTGATTCCATATGCTGTGATGATGTACGATGAAGGAATGACAAACAACGGAAATGCTAACAAATACGATGAAGTCAGCCAGTTAATAGCCAAGGGTGATTGTTGGTAATATCGCGCTGTGATATCGGCGACGGAGGACAATGTAATCCAGATACAACCATTGGAGAAAGTCACAAGACTGAACAGAGCAAGCACCAACCAACGTCTATTGTACGTTCTCACTGATGTACTTTTGCCTTCATCTCCAGAGATTTGAACCTGAACAACATCTTCGTCAACTGTGCTCAACAGTGCTGCGCTCGACATTCCCAACTTTATAAACACGACTCTGCTCTCGTTGAAAATCAGCGGAGTTTAATTGCACAGCGAAAACGCTTGAGTGATGTCTTGCTCGCCTGTGGCATGAAGCAGTCTTGCAAACGTTTGAAATGTTTTTTGCAGACTTATCAAATATGTTTCGGCTGACAGAACAATGTCTATTAGTTTCTTTACAATGGAGCAGCGGTTCAGCGACTCAGTACAGATTGTGTTTGTATTAACTGAACAGCTTTTTGTCCTCAGGTCAGGATATTAACAATATAAGGTCATTCCGTACTGTAAAGTTACAGTCACGAAAAAGAGACGCATTGGAGCATGTCCAGAATAATATGTCACCAATCATGCAGCAATAGCCTCTTATTCCTTTAAATAATATCGATGCGAATGTATTGATTCGCTCAGCATAAGGCTACGCAATGGTTTTAAGAAAATAATTATACTTTTAATGTTTAAGTTGAACCAAAGAAGTCGTTATTTAAATTTATGTTTGTTCTGTGATAGTCCGTAATCTCGAAAAAGATATCGCAAAACATTTAGCAACAACTGAAACCTCATAAAACTACCCTCAAAATTGGTACTCCATATACATGACAGATGATCTAGTGCTACTCGCGCGCTCTGCAGAAGATGCGACTACCATGCTGGAAAAGCTCGACCTTGTTGCCAACTCCTACGGCCTCAAACTGCACCCAGGCAAGACCGAACATCTGGCGCTGAGCGCTCCTGATACTCCAGTCACCATCCATGGCGTTGCCATCATGTCGACCACCAACTTCCGCTACCTCGGCTGCAGCGTCAAAGACACTATCGATGACTCTACTGAGATACGGTCTCGCATCGCCATCGCAAAACAGGCCTTGAACTCATGCATCTACCTACAGAAACCTCGAGTACGCATCGAAACAAAGCTCCATCTCGCCAGAGCGCTCATTCTCTCCAAAATGCTGTACGGAGCATCCGCCTGGACAGTCAGCGCCACCAGCGCGAAATCAATCGACGCGTCTGGTAGAACCATGTGGAGGAAGCTGCTCGACATCGTCTCGAGCGATTTCGTCTCAAACATCGAACTCAAACATCGCATAGGAGACCGCTGGCAGCTCACTCAGGCCACTCTGATGAATCAACAATGGGCATGGCTGGAACACTACAAACGCCACACGAACCACCCTGCTCTGATCACTGGACTACCAACCGACTCTCGCCCCACTCCTGGCAGGCCACGTCTGCGATGTACTGATGGACTACGCCGTAGTCACTACGGCGTTGGACCGGACTCACGGCAGCTACCCTTACCGAAAATGCGGCCGCTCGCGCCCCCATATCACACAAGAAATCAACCGCCAGCACCACAACAATGGTTCTGCGAAGTCATAGCCGCCAAGCGCCTCCGGCGTACGAAGATGGTGATGATACACGACATACAATACTGTACCAAAATATCATCCGAGGTGAATTACGCAAATCGCTATACTCTTTATTAATATGATAATGATATTATTACTAGTTACCAGGGAAATCAATTCATACAATATGATAATTGCAATGAATGATGAATCCGCTATGCGCTGTCCCATTGCATGTTGGTATATAAGTGAGTTGACCTCGGCCACAGGTCAATTAACACGTCAGAAAATTGCTTGGTTTGTAACGCAATCAGTCGTACTCTTTTCTATGATGGTCAATTTCAGGGATTGTTCTTAGCCGTCAAAATTGTAGATTTCAGCTGAAAACCATGTGCCAAAAACATTTGTATCCCGTCATGCATTGGGACTGCGCTTGGTTAAGTTTATTTTCATTGTTTCCTTCGTGCAAAATTGTTTTGAACTTCATTCAATCTTATTATGAATAAATAAATAATAACGCTGATTAAATATGAATAATAAATGAATATTCTCCAAATTTACGAATTTGTTGTTTTATTTCTTTTGGCTTTAAACATTTTTATTTCAAATATAATTACTTACATTGTTAAAACAAAACTCTGAAGAAGGAAAGATTAAAAACTGAATAACAATGAATATAAATATAAATAACAACTTACAAGTTTGAAATCTCGTCAAAATTACTAGAATTACCCAAAGTGCCTAAAATAAATTTCAAATTTAATTTTAGTGTCAATGTTCCTACTAAACTTTTCCTTAAATACTTGAAAATTATGTTCATTGAAGGCTACTATGACATTTGTACAGTTAAAACTGCTACAGCTGCAACTGATTTTTTCTTTCTGAAGTCTTCTTTCCACTGCTTTCTATTTTTGTTGCTGTTTGTTTTCTTCCCTTTTTTCTTTGTTTTCACTAGTTTTTTATTATTATATTTATTACTTTATTCTTACATTTATCACGCAAATAATATTCTTAATATGCTCTATTCAATAAAATCATACTGTTCACTATTTTGTTGTAAATTTATGGTCTCCCAAATAAACAAGCTAATTTTGCTTACGGGATGACCTTGATCATGTACTGTATTCACTATTTACTTTGTACTTAATTAATTTTCTCTCTTGTATGTTGTTTTACAGTTGATGTGATCAAAATAAATCTATCTATCTATCTATCTACTCACTGCGTTTCCTAGTCGTATGATGGTGGCCTGGGTACAACAGGATGACGCCATCTGAGCCGTCGAACTTCGAAGCGGTTAATTTTCGAGTCAAACAATCGAATATTAATCAGCCTGGAGTATTCAAACATGTAACGATTACACAAATTGCTAATTGCCTGATTTGTGGTCGGCGCTCGGGGAAACTGCTCGTGGCGAAACTGCTTGGTCTGTTGTCAGTTTGCCGGATTTTCAGTGATCGCTTTCGTATTGTTTGCGTAGTGCATGTGCTGTGTTTATTGCTTCGAAATTTGAGATGTTGTAATCACGTGCCCAAATATTCAAGAACAATCTGCAAGCATGCTCTCTGTATCAGATGCGAAAAAATTCTCCTCGGATTCGAGATCACAGCAAACATTTAAAACATGGTGGGAAGTTATTCTGGATTATATGATACTTGGTTTACTCATTACAACACTTATATCATGGACAAGCGTGTTCTCAACGGAAGCATCTGGTATTATTTGTATCCCAGGCACGCAAGGAAGCGCACGCCAATTTGATTACGTCGATTCCCGTTATGCAAATTCACGTTGTGCACAAGAGATGGAAGCCAGAGTGATTTTATATTATCCATACTTACAGTTTAGTGGCTGGTTATTATTCTTCGTTATTCAAAAAGGATGGTTGAAAATCCCCGCTGTTGCTACCAAAATGGATGCTTATTACGATTTGTTTGCAGCCATGTGCAGTTTGAGTCCTGTATTTCGTAAAAACGACGCTTTCTTACAAATGTTGCCCGATCTTGATTTCGATCAAGATAATCGACAGAAGTTGAAAGTGCTTCATGACAAATTGATGTTTCTTCTAGCGAAGAAGGGATGTCTTCGATGGATTTACAAACTCAAACTCATTGTTTTGCTTTGTGTCAGTGGCTTGGCGTTTTTGGTTTTATTTTTCTGGTGTTTTATAATTGATTTTGGTAGAGCGGATTTTCACTGTTCAATTAACGAAGCAGAGACCTCATCCCAGAAATTCACTGACTTGGCGTGTACATTCGGTGCAGCATATCTTATTTATGGTATTATGCTCCTTGATGCTTTTATTGCATTGCTAATGTTTATACTCAATGTCGTTGGTTTGAATTGGCTGCTGAACAAGCGGGACATTAACCTCAAGGACATATTTGGTGGTAAACAGGAATATTACAACGGTCTAAGGGGTTGTCCTGATTTGAAATTTTGCATTTCTTTAATCGAAACAAATGTTCGAGATGGAAATGTGATGTTTGAAGTCATTAAATTGTGTTTGAAGAGTCAAGTAGAGCAACAAGGGAGCGCTGCAAATACGACTGTACAAATTGATACGCCTTTGACAGGAACATTCGAGGAGCAATATCCAGTAGTGCAATGGATTGCTGGCCACCTTGGATTAAAATTAATCGAATTTCACTTCGATAGCTCTCATCTTTTCAAATGTTTGGAACACATTCGAAAGTCTCTACGCGTCGAACTTCGATTTACTGGAGACATTCGTCGCGATTTAGCGCGGGAAATTCAACGGAATCCATTACATTTCAAAGCCATGATTGACGACAATGAATCTACCGGGGGTTTTGACAGCTTCCTACAAACCATGTCTACAGATGATGGACATTTTGGCACAAGTTATGCAGTCGATGCTGCAGCACATTTATTTAGGACAAACGTAATAATCATTATGTATACAACATCTGGTGGAATGAAGGAAGTCTACAGACCATCGTCTCACGATAACACGTTCAATACACGGTTCCTTGGCTTCGTCACACCGAATTTCTATTTTGCAACCGATTATTCTTCCCCTCAGTCCCAATATGATATCGCTGCCATCAATCGGCGTACACGTTACGCGACAGATCCTCGCTATCGGAAGGAACTGCGACAAATCGCACAACGATGCACGCAGAATGTTCAGTATCATCCAAGCACCAAAGGTCTGCATCGAAGGATGCCTAGTAGCCAACCGATAGCAAGCAGAATAGAAATCATGAAAAATCACACCGGGAAGTTATCACTCGTCGACAAGCATTTGAGAAGCGCTACGAAATACAATGCAGCTGTTTGAAGTTAGTGATGCTCTGGCTTTCGAATGTCGTCTGCGTCCATTTTAATTCTTTTCTGAATGAGGACCGTACTCTTCAAATACAGAAGCATCCGAAACGTCCCAATCGAGTTGAGAAGCGAGAAGAACTTAATTTATATATCCCAAGTCTTGCAAATAGAATGGTTTATCCGACGACTCAGAATGTGTTTGACATAGAGCAGGAACTCAAGCTCAAAGCACACTGAACTGATGCTATACAGTACTTAAACTAGATGGTAAAACAATGAATTAGTAGTTATCAGAATTAATTTTGCAATGATAAAAATGAAAAATGCTGGCCCTGACTATTGTCTATGATTGACAAGCGAAAGCAGTAACTATAAAGAGAGGACTGGAAACTAATTTGTGACGGTTACATTAAAGTGAGGCTAGGAAGATATGAGGCTACATGGATATTGTTAATATTGATGTGAAGTCGCTTTCATTTCTGTTCATTTCAGCATGTACTTGAAATCAAAAGTTGAAGAAATCACTAACTTACAAAATAGATACTCCATTGACTCCAACATCACATGACACATTGTAAAATAGTCTATTTAAATTAGGATCGCATTTGTCAGAACTCAGCCTGAAACATCCAATGGTAGGGACAAGAAGGAACTTTTACACCACGTTTTGAGCTACTTTCAAAGTCCATTTGTTTGATTTTAACGCTTTAACGCGCTAATCGTATATCATTATACAGAACAGATAACACGTTTCCTGCAAATGTGAAATTGCACGGAGCTATACACATCTACTTTCTTCTTTATCGCACATGAAACTACTATGCTTTCTTGTTAAGTTTACTACTGAGTATAGAGTAGAGTCAAGAGGTCAGGCTGACTGTGTATTATTTAGCACTACGTAATGTAACAGTAAAGGAAGACAAGAAGTTCACACGATGCAATTGTCGCGTCGCGTAAGGAGTCAGAGATCACTCAGATCAGACGTTGTCTCTACTCACCATCAAAGTTCTATTCTCACAGACAAACACTTCCTTTCATAAACTAGCATCGTGTGATACGAGGCGTTTTCCGATTCATTTGGCTATTTAGACCAGTGGTGGCGCCAGAACTTTCCCCAGAAGGGGGCTGACTTCCCTGATGGGGGGCTGCCTTTTTCAGTGATATGCTAATCTGAAGGATGAATTTTTATACATCAAGACAAAGTGAACAGAGCTATTTCATACACAAAGAATACACCAGCTAATGGAACTGAATAGTTTCGTTATAAGTTATTGACACATGAATGATACACAATTTGCAATGCAATTATACAGTTAGGGAAGCGTGCACGAAACCCGTAAACTACAATGTTCAAATGGATGTTGGAACCGCTTTGGCGGTGAATTCCGAGCATCATGAGGCTTTGAAGGCGCTGCTGTCATAATTATGACAGAGCGGCGGAGATCATTTTTAATTGTACCCAAACTCCGCAGAAGACACAGGCAGAGCGAACGCCATAGCAACGATTTGCTCCAGCTCCGTGAAGGCCTCACTCAAAACATGCTGGTCAACTTGCTCGTAGCTGCAGCAGAGTGGCCAGTCTTGCAGCAGCATACTTTCTGTTGCGAAGGTGCTTAAAAGTGCCGACATCTGCCTGACGTGCACCGAAATCACTTTTGTACAGCTTTGAAAAATCCAGCAATAGGACTTGTCAGAAGTTGGCCATATGGGCAGCCTGCGTGCATGCAGACGAACAATTTCTTTCCTGTAGGGCAGTTATTCCTTTCCTAATGACAATTGTTGGCATGAAATCGCCTCTCAAGCCGCTCTGCAGAGTTCATGTCGATCATCTCAAATATATCTCTCGAGAATTCGATTCTTTCTGCTTGCTGATGAATATCACTATGGTATCATTGCGGATAGACTCTTCCATACTTCAAATATTAAAGGACTGCAGGAGCTTGTCGCTGCCGTCTGACCGGCCTGCGTCGCCCTGGCAATTGCAGCGTATTTGTCTCTTCCTCTGCCTGTAGCCT
Organism: Calvadosia cruxmelitensis; assembly: GCA_900245855.1. NCBI lineage: Eukaryota > Metazoa > Cnidaria > Staurozoa > Stauromedusae > Kishinouyeidae > Calvadosia > Calvadosia cruxmelitensis. The sequence continues at coordinate 17,119 of OFHS01001449.1, forward strand.
AAACCTTTCACTCTTATCGGGCGACCGGCATCCATGCACCTTGTGTTTGAGGGTATCAATGATGTCAATGGCGTTTGTTGAGATCATTACTCGGGTTTTGAAGTGTGTGGAATAAGCAATCGACTGCTAGTACTGACTAACACAGATGTGGTCCATTGATAGCTTGAATCCAACTTATCATTGACAAAACAGCAACTTCTCAATTCATATAATTATTTTCCCCCGACAAAAGACTAATTTTTCCACGACAGGGGGCTGACCTTCCCCGACTGGGGGGGTGTAGCCCCTGCCCCCTCCTGGTGCCACCACTAATTTAGACCGAGAGACCAGAAGATTTATTTACGTGGAGGAGGTCACAAGCGCCAGTGACAATTTGCCTTGGAATTCCTTCCAATAAATACGAAGAACATGACTAAAACTGAAAGCAGCAGGCTACAGTTCACCAGTCATTCTTTTTTACTAGTCAGCATTCTGTCTTCAGTGAGTAGGTAAATTGCTTCCGACATAACAACAGAACACAGACGGGAAAAACATGCAGACTATATCACAGACGGGAAAAACAAGACAGAACACAGAACAATCGGTGATATCCTATCAAATGGTCTGTTTACCCCCTGATTGTTATCATCTTATCAAATGTAATACATTTGACACGGTCGTTTAACAAGTTAATCTCCTAATGGCGAAATAAAAATCTCCATTTGCCTGGCAATAAAACCAGGACACGATTTGTCTCATTGCTTCGCATCACATTACCCCAAGTTTTAAATTCCCTCTGACTATCTCCGCAATGAAAAAAAATATATTGTAGCTTTTTGGTTTGAGAATGAATGTTGATGACGATCATAATGTTGTAAATCAGGCTTTCGCTTGGCTCATTTTAAAGAAAATAGTATGCCCCTTGAATGACAATGGTGTATATGTTGACTATACTTTCTTTTTGAAGTACGCTACAATTACAATTACTTTCTAAAAATGTTATTTGCTGCTATAACTACAGGACAAACAAAGTAGCTAGCTACAACTGCTCGCTACATCCCTTAAAATAGTTAGCCACTTTGCTATTGACTACTTTCAGTTTCTTACAAATTTAGTCAGAGACAAAAATTTGGGCTTTTATCATTATTCACGAAAATTTACGACTCGCTATACACCAACTATAGAGTTCAATCAACTGGCTATCAGGTTGCTAATTCATATGTAAACATCTAGTGGGCAATATCGTCTCAAATTTTTAAGCTGTTTCAAGTTTGAAAAAAACACACTCCACTTCCGCCTTGGAAGGCATAAAGTCCGGATGCAAATTTATGTGGAAAACGTAGCTGGAATGATTTTCCTAAAGCAGAAAGAAATTAGCTGAAAAGTACAATTTGTTAAAAAGTAGTTCGCAGAGACATGAAATTTGGTTTACTTGTAGTTTGCTACTTCCGTCAATGATGAACAATACATATATACAATCTAACCATTCATGAACAAATACTATTGTTTATCGTACTATTAAGGTATAAGGGAGTCTTCTTGTGTTTTAAACTTACACTTGCAGTATAGTTTAGTCCTCATTGGTTTTATAGAGTTACTTACACGAAGAATTGATCATGGCTTCATTTAAAATCTTTTTTTGATCTAACTTGACCTCATCTGATGTTGGAGATGATTAAGATAATATTCTAATGATATATTGCCTCTAATATCTGACAGACGATATCACAGTAGGTGTAATAAATTAGAGAGCTGTTAAACATGGAAAACTAGACTAGAAAACCCAAGACAAGAATGGCGACAAGGGGGAGCTACAGGGGATTATATACCAACAGTGAAACATATTGCATGTTTTGAAAATGCGATGAAACCACCATGCCGGAGCTGCGATGGATACTTGATCTTTAAGCTGTTCCGCGTTGAGAACAATTAATTTGCTTCCTAGATTGTAATCGATGCCCAGATGACGTTCGAAGAAGATTTAGATACTTCCTGTTTGTCAGTATTTATAGGATTGCAAAAACACAAGTCGCATCACAAGGGCCTGGCATGCAACTGTAACCAATACGATCCCTGAATTACTAACTGACAACCAAGGTAAGTTTTTACATCCGATTAAGTCTACAATGCTTATACAGACATTATAACTTTTTTGTATAATTAATATATGTTTGTATAATTAATATGTTTGTTTCAACCTTACAGCAATTTAAATGAATATAGGCATGGGATGATTATTGGAAATTAACAAATCACGTAATGTGGGATTAGTGCAATATCAGAACTTGTGGTAAATAATGATCCTTTCGTTCGCTGTTGCAGATTTTCAACAGCTCTACAAGAATTATGGCAAAGACACAGCAAGTGTTGATGCTTGTTGCCATGGCATTGGTCATCCAAGGTACAGTACGTAAAAGAATAGAGTCATTATACTATACTTCACCAATGACATACATGACGAAGTAAGCAGTTATCAACTGTGTTAAAATAAGGTATTGCTGAGAGCAATGTACAATATACTCCCGTTAATATTGTGGGGGTCTCATCAAGCATTTACGTTAGCACTCAGACCGCCAATCAGCGCCCTCCGTCAGTCGCTATAAATGTCTTGTATTTCGTAATGTCGTTCTCTTGCAATCTGTACTCTCGAGCCTTCGGACGGGCTGGGTACCCTCCGTCGTATCTGCTACAATTATATATACTCCACATCATCCACTTGCCGCTGTCCTCGATCAACCTCTCAACCTACACACTCTACAATATAACCTCAATTAATATCACAACCCACTGTGGCTAAATATATCACTTCAGTTTGAGAACCAAGCTCTGTCAAAACCTACTGTTTTAATCCTCTTGATATCACGATTTGTGACTGTAAAAACCAGAACGATATTAACGAGGCTGCACTTTTTTTAGATTTGGTTTAGTAATTTGTGTGCAGCGTGGAAACGTATGTTCTGAAGCTCATCGTGTGTTGAAAATGTTCACGATCAAACATAGCAGAGAATAAATACTATGAAAGCTGTCCGTATTATACCACATTTGGGGCCAGAGGAAAATGACCTTTATAGAAAGATGGCCTTTCTGTCCAGGTCGATTTCTATAGAAAGTGTCATTTTGGGGTCATGAATAATGGCCTTTACACACAGGTGGCTGCTCTATAGAGGTAGCCACCAATACAGGTTTCATTGTGATAACTAATTGCCAAGCAAAGTAACGTGGAACAATTACTACAGTATAATTAGCTTGAAGAATTGCAACCAGTTACATACTGTCAAATATTTTTTTTATACAGGAATTGTTTTCTTGTTTCGAGTATCTACTTGCTTAGAATAAGACTTGATCTGTGGATGAATAATAGCAATATTTAAATTTGGATTGGTAATTTTTGCTTACAGCGTGGACAAGTATTTCATCTAAGAATATTATTCCTTGAAAGTAGAAATTTGTTCTTAAAATGGAAACAATATATATGTTCCAACGAAACATTAATATTTGTAATGCAATTGCCAACTATATAAAGTGCAGAAAAGTATAGTTATTATTTAAATTTCAAAGACGGAACTTTATAAAACTAGTTACTACGTACAACATTGACAGGTAGAATTATAGCCTGTGCCGTTTACACTAAATAGGTTACCATTTTGTAATGACCAGTGGTAAGATATAGAAGAAATACAAAACTTTAACAAAAATTCTTTATATCATCTTTATTGGAAATATTCCTCAAGTATACACGCATAGAAGGTACTTAAGTACACTCATACTATACGGTTAACAAAGTTATATACATGCACATGAAAGATTAATACGAAAAGAGGGCTAGAAAAAATCACTTGGTTTGCAAAGTTTTCAACATCCGCAAATTTGTCTGACGTGCGTGTTCTGATTGGCTTTTGGCGCACTATTGTTTTTGTTGCGATAGTAGTAGACTCCATAGCGAACACGACTCAGTCTAATCAGGGGTTGCGCCAAACATTTCAGACGAGGTGCTAGGCTTTCCCGACAAGGAGCTATCCAAACAGCATAAATTTCTATACATTAAAATCAGTAGAAAATTTCTATCTATGAGCTTCATAATATGGCAATTAGCTGTTCATCTGGATTTATAAAGCACGACGGATGGTATTAATTTTGACAGAGATTAATTTTCCCCGACAGAGCAGCTGCAGACAGCCCCCTGAGCCCCCCTGGTGCCACCCCTAGACTCAGTCAATCGAAGGAATGACAATGTTGTAATGAATATAATCTAAGACCTAATGGATAACACAATGCGGACTTGCTGATATAAATGATATAGTGTCTCATACACGAATGTGAGATTAGATATAAACGAGGCTATAACGCCATTACACACTTTCTTTCTTTTGTAGGTTTTGTGCACATTTCCGCTGTCAACAACCCTCTTCAAGCTTATGCAATCATCTCATACAATTATCCTCAGCACTCATTTGGTGTTTTCGAGACTGCCAATAGTGAGGCATTCATCATGGCTGGAGATCCCGAACAGTTTGAAATTGTCCAAGGAATGCATTGTCCCACATCATCAGCGAATTGCATTTCGTTCCAGTCAAAAAGGAAGCCGGATCATTTCCTCCGTCATTCTAATTCTGCAATGTTTCTTCACAAATACGATGGAACATCGCTCTTTCGAAAGGACGCATCATTCATACGACATCAGAATGGCTTCTTTACCAATTTCGTCGCTTACGAGTCCGTGAATTTTCCCAATCACTACATCCGTCACAGCGGCTATCGTCTCTTCATCAAATCATATGAAGACAATCTCCTGTACAAGAAAGATTGCAGCTATCTACAGACCAAAATTGGTGAGTTAATCATATCTATATAATTGCTGAATATTACAACCGCATTCGACCATGAATTGGTTTATCTCACGAAATAAAAAGCATGCGCCATTGTATAGTCCTATAATATTTCTGAATTTCTTCTCTCTCAAAATTAATGAAAATAATTATAAATAATTATAACTGATAAAACAATGGCTTCTCTCCCTTGGGGCCTTTCGCACCTTCAACTTCATGGACAAAACAAATAAAGTCGTTGGCTTAGCCTTGAGTCGAACCCGAGACGCTTATTTGATAACCACACAAAAACGGTAAATCAGCTTCTTACAGTATATATACTGTATACTAGATTACGCGGACATGCAGTCGCTACTCAATCGATGAGTCCACGCTTTCTTTCGTATAGCACTTGTTTGACGTTAATTGTGTCACATTACCTTTTTCTGAACAATATTAAGTAAAGTCTAGCATGCTTCAAGCGACCATATCATATAGATCCAGATAGGGATGAACGAAACGTTTTCGGTAGGTTCACTGCGTTGTTTGAAGATTCAATGGAGCATTTGAAGGTGTCTTTTGGGTGGTCGCCTAAGACAGGTGGTCGCTATGGCAGGACGGATTTTACTTCTCATCCTCATCATCTTTTATTCTGACACTCAATATGCTATAAAAGCTTGAGGTTGAGGACACAATTTACTAATAATGATATTGAAAGGACTAGATCTGCAATTGTTAATCATTTAAATTTCATTATACAAAGTTAGTAAAGTCTCACATCTGAAGAATAGCGCAAGGTGAATGCAAACTATCGAATCACTATAATTAAATTGCATTTAGTTGACCATGATGATTAATTTTGTGTGATTTGTTTTCTCCATTCAAGGTGAGCCTGTTGCCTTGCGTTCTTACAACTATCCAAGCCACTTTATTGGCCAGAAAGTAACTCACAGTCGACCCGAGCTCTACATCGTCAAAGGGCCAGCAGCACATTTCCGCATCATTTCACCAGGACTGACTGGTCATCCAGGCAGTGTCTCCCTCTTGTCTCTTGATTTCATTGGAAAGTATGCTCGTCACGCTGGTTACGTCATGTGGCTTGACCCTGCAATCGATCAAACACTCTACCGCAGAGATGCCACTTTCTTTCCACTCGTTGGTCAGTTCCACGCTGGATATCACACGTTCAGATCGGAGAATTTCCCAACGTACTACATTCGGCATCAAGGTTATCGCATCAAGATCTCAAATTACATATCCACTGTCTTGTTTAAGGCAGATGCTTCCTTCCACGTTGAGCGAGTTGGACTCATTGCATAGTGTAACACTCTCGCGAATTTACTGCTTTTATTGTGTAAATCATGCTGATCTGTATTTGTTGTTGAACTTCGAAGTGATTACATTGTCTTCCTCAGTGATAGGAATGATCGAGTGCGTAAACTTTTCTTGAATAAGTTTGAAACTCATAATAGCCACCGTAATGTATTCTTCTAAACTATGAATAATTTCAAAAAAGATTATATTTAGTTATTGAAACTATGTTGGCATTTTTTTATAAGAAGATGAGTAGATTAAAGGATTTTGTCTTTGAAGTTAGGGTTAAATTTCAAAGCAAAGGAAAAAACCTTTGTCTCCAGCTGAAACTATGACATCAAGTCGGATGACTAATTGAGTAATTTCACGCACTGAGCTTATTAATACGGCACACGTGAAATAATTATAAGTAATAAAAGTATCTTCACTTCTAATATTATTCCTGTAATTATCAGTCAATTATATTTCAATTATTCAACCAAGTTGAATAACCAAGTTGAACTCGTTGAGGTTGAAAATTCCAGGCAATTGCAAACTCACCTCCTCCCAGCATCTATTTATTCACAGAGTTGTCCCATGGTGGAACGCCCTTCCCGAACATTTTGTGACAGAAAAGTCATTGTATAAATTTAGACGGCTATTGAAGAACACAGATCTTTCTTCCAATTGCCTTGTATATAGATAAAATGCCGCTAGCTGGCTTCAGCGCTGTCAAATAAGTGTCTGTACTTGTAGTTAGGCTTTACATAAGTGGAAATGCAAATTTCCCTGGAATTGCCTGTTCTTAGAACAAATAAACATACATACATACATACATACAAGTTGCGTACTGTAATTGCTTGTACGTGATTTTAAAATCATTAATGGAAGTGCAGGTTATAGTTCACATTTTTGTTTCAGTGAAGTAAAAGGTTCATTAGGGACCACTCATTATTTATGCCCAGGGTTGGTACCGAAGAGAACGGGATGGGGGGAGGTGGAAG
>OFHS01001450.1:2440-27677 GCA_900245855.1 Calvadosia cruxmelitensis
AAACTTGTAGGCGCTGCAATTGTCGTGAAAGGAAAAGTTGATGAAGTGTTTTGCATTGTGTTCACCTCATAAAGCTTGACAAATCCAATAAAATGAGTCTTGTGTTGCTTAAATCTCTACATAATAGCTCTGTTTGATGTTGATACACAGTTTGCTGTTCTACGGCCCGCTTTTGTTACTGTTTGAGCCGTTTCTGCAAAATTGGAGGTCTGAGTATGAGACTCAGTTATTGTCACGACTCGGATAATATCACGTTTTACAATTTTCCTGAGCATGTGATATTAACCGAGTTACACTGTACTAATTACGAACTGAAGGTAGATCTTAATTGGAAATATGTTTCACAATATTTGTTGATGTTTTCTGTTGTTTGCTATTTGACTTCTGAGGGGCTTTATTGAATTTATGCTGTAGGTCGTCGCTATGACAAATACGGAAACAGCGGCAAACAATGGTGGACCAACAGCTCCATTCTTAGTTTCGAAAGAAAGACACAGTGTTTTATTGACGAGTATTCACACCTCAAGATTATGGGGAAGCCGGTGTGTCCTTCGATCATCGCTGCAGCATTTTGCAATGCGGAGCTGTGTTTGTTTGTTGGTTGGTTTGAACAAATCGACCTTTCTTTGTTGCTTTAAGATCAATGGCAAATTAACCCTTGGCGAGAACCTAGCTGACAATGGAGGCCTACAGGCGGCACTTCAAGTAGGTTGACACGCGCATGTTTAGATTTCTATTCAGGCTGAAGCACGTTCAATGAACGCATTTGATTGGCCATATCATCATCATCAGGCTTATCACCATTGGACACATCAGCATGGCGAAGAGCTGCCACTACCCTCAATGCACATGGACAATCTTCAGGTCTTTTTCACTGCATATGCTCAGGTGTGCTACATACAGAAATTGGTCTGTATGATTGGACATGTCATGTGAATTAATGTATTTCAATGATTTGTGTTTCCCTCTACTGCAGTCCTGGTGTTACAATGTGAAACCCTTGAAGGCGTTGTTCTGGTTAAATGCTGATGTGCACTCACCAAACAAAGACAGGTACGTCACAATTCAAAAAGATGAAAACGAAGTAGTCTGACTCAACAAATTTCAGAGAGAGAACGTGTAAGACAATTATACTACCTCATTTTGATTATTGTGCCATAATATGGAAATCATGTATAAGTAAAAAGAATATAGATAAATTACAGAAATTACACTGTGAAGATATGCGTAAGAGAGTGGGATCTTCTGACCACGCCCACTTGGGCAAATGTAGCCCACCTGGGACAGAGATCCCATTCACGTTTCCATTCGCATCTCGACGATCTCGGTGTGATGGCCGCGCATCTGACATGACAGACAGCGGTGGTACTCGTAAGCTTGCCCACAGAGTGAGTTTGATTTCTATTCTGAACAGCAGTCATGCAATCTATACACAGGTATTGTATTAATCAAGGAAGTGTGACTGTAAACTTGAATCTTATAAGTACTTGAGAGGTTGTCGAAGGTTAACAGTCACTGATGGGTTCTTTATTTATGCTAAGTTGAAATTGGAGTGAAAATGATTTTCTTTAGATGTGAAATACACGTTGTAAACATTAATCCATTCTCTTTGTTTTACCAGTTGAATAGAAAGAAGATTCAAATAATTATGGACGTATTTGCGTGATATATTAATTGTTTCGTGTGGACACTTTGCTATAGACATTTTTAGGCAAAATGGAACTGTTTTTTTGTGGTCAAGTCCTTCTGCAGCGGTCGACGTGAGCTCCTTATCCCTCATTATGTACTATGTAGGTTTATAAAAATCAATTAAAAATAGAAGACGGATCTGTCTTCTGAAATTCTTGGTATTAATCAGTGAATTTTTCTCTACCAAAATGCGACCCAACATCCCACATAGGCATTGTCAATGTTTAATCGCATAGCTTCCTAACTAGTTTGCTTCAAAATGTGGTGCAACCATGAGCAAGTTTGACTGAATGTCAGCGCTGCAGACTGATGAGTACGGATAAGCTTGCGCCATATTGCTCTGAGCACCGATCAAATGTTCTTTCATTTTTCAGAGTGTTGGGCAGTGTCTCAAATATGCCTGAGTTTGCCAAGGCCTTTGGATGTGCTACTGGACGTCCTATGAACAAACCCACCAAGTGCACAATGTGGTAACTGTTACTATGGAAACCAGTGCTGCAGTCCTCTCCTTCTACATTGCGCAGACATGGTCACATTTGTAGCTGTGATGCTGATGAACTAAGTCATGATATCTCCAAATACGTTATGCATATTTAAATATCCAATACATGTAGAAAGAATATCAAATAGTGATTATTTATTTGTATTTATTTGTATTTTGATGTACAAGTCTTCTGTTGACCATGCCAGTTTGTGAAAACAAGACAAATATTCCAAAGTGCTTTCTCTCTAAGATTTTTGACAAGTTAAGTAAAACAATTTGTTTTCTAATGAGCTGCAAATGATATAATAATAATATTATTATTATTATATCCAGTTGACCATCCTCACTAGGACGCAATGCAAACTGCATCAATCGGGCGTGGTTTCATTTGCTGCTTTGAAGCCTGGATGTCATCCGAAGTGGTGTTAGTTTGTCTATAGCATGTATCGTCAGGGCTGTAAAGTAACTAGTTACTCGAAAAATTACTTTTTGGGTAACTTTTTGAAGTAACTAATTACTTTTCACTGAAAGTAACTTTTTGTTGTAATTAGATACCATTTTTCAAAGTAACTAGTAACTTTCCAAAGTTACATTTGTTTACAATAAGTTACTTTTTACTCAGACGTTAGTTTATTGTGAGTACCTTTAAGATACAATAAGCTTCAAAGCATTCATGTATGCACGAAGAAATCCACCAAAGATGTTAATAAATTGGAATTTGTTTAAAATACACATGTAAATTGTACCTTCTTTTCTTATGCTAACACCGATGAAAGTAACTGTAACTAATCCTGACAAGCTACCAGTAACATTTGAAAGTTACTTTTAGAAAATAGTAACTTTAAAGAGTAACTTTTCATTTTCGAAATAAAGTAACTTTAACTGTAACTAGTTACTTTTAAAAGGTAACTTTTACAGCCCTGTGTATCATCATGTTGTTTGCTTGTTTTTTTTAAGCGACCATCACCGTTTTTACTCGTTTAACTGATCAGCTCAGTGGCCATTTTTCATAGGGTTGAGTTTACAATAAGTTGAAAATGATGTTAGAATTTAATTAAAATGAATGATAAATACATATATAGGTTGCTCGTGGCAGTTACGGTTGCTGTGGAAACAGGTATTTGTGGTATTGTTTGTGATAATTGTGAGCTCTTGGCAAGTCATTAGTTAATAATTAGTTGTGTTGGCATGGCATCTGTGGCCATTATGGCAATCTGCGTATGGCAGGGTGTTGATGTAACACTTTCTCAATACCAACAACAACACAATGTATGCAGCAAAGCGTAGGCCTACCAAAATACAAAAAACAGAAGTGTGCTATTGATATTTACAAGTAACGCGGCCGGAGCCACGCATAGAAAGTAGGAAACTTTTCATAATCTCAGACCTTGAATCATCAACTCAAAATGATCTGGTTTTTAAATCCTGATTCAAGATGTTGTAAAGCTCTTTCTGCAGTGTGTTAGGACATGCTGGATTGTCAGAGGCAAGAATAGATTCCAGAATCGGGTCTAGTTTGTCATGACAACAAAGTCTCAACGTCAAGAGCAATTCTCTAGCAGCGTTGAGCAGCATAGTTTTGCCGGCTGTGCAAGGAAGCGATTTAGCTGCAAATAAGTCCACCATAATCTTGAGAAGAGATTCAAACAAACTTTGAAATACAGAATCGATCCTAGGCCAGCACACACGCAACATTTCTTTGGCTGCTTTCAAAATCAAAACTCTGGATTGCTCTTCTTCAGGGTCGTAATATTGTAAGTACGATGAAATGACACATAAGATGTCATGACGCTGCTTCATGATAGTCATGCCCATGCGCGAAATATACACTGTCAAGCACCCTGCAAGATGACGACGCGTTCTGAAATTTCCTGTCAAGGACATAGTTGTGAGAAGTTGCTGCAAGACATCATCCCAATTTGTAAACTCAATTTTGATGGCGGCATTGCACGGCGGAGGCTCCAAGACGGACAGGACGTGTGTCATGCAACTATATGACACTTTGCATATTAATGGACTGTCGTTGTACAGATGTTTGAATAAGGCCGTGTAAATGACATCGGCGTGGTTATACATTTTGATTGATGCTGGAAGAATGTTTTTCATGATATGCTGTAGGCATGCGATTCCACGGCAAACGATGGCAGCGTCATCATGGTCAAGCACTAGCAGTGTCAGTGGAATGAGACGGTTGACAATGTTATCCAAATGTGGGTAACTAACGTTCCCAATTATAAACACCAGTGATTCTACAAAGGGCAATTCTAAGCTACCATTGGCTTGCTTCATGTGTTGTCCAATTAATTCTAGCATCATACCAAGAAGTCCTGAAGTAGACGAATCATTAAACCAGTTAGTTTCATTGGTGGAAAGCAACTCATTGAGGCTTTTCGTCTTTGACCTGTCTACAATACAACAACGCAGTTGTTCTATTTCTATTAAGCACATTGAACTGTCAACGATGTGGGAGTATCGAGGAAGAGCAATGCACATCACCAGTACAAATGGCACCAAATGATTGACGGCTTTGCACAACCAATCTGGGCAATCAGTTGACTGATTGAAGGCAGCCGAGCACATCAACTCACACATAGATATCCCTTCTGAAGTCAACGCAAGGCATAATACCCTAAGCTCATCAGTCTTCAATGAACAGTAGGACGAATTTAAAACAACAAGAAGATCGAACAATTGATAGCAAAATTGTACCACCATGAAATCCTCCACTGCTCTTTCAGTTGGATGTTGTCCCATTGAAATCTTTCCCACAATACACTTGGCAGTCAGAATTATTTTCTTGATAAATCTCAAGTCATCTGCTTGGCGTTCACGCTGTGATTTGAGTGCAATGAATAAATTGCTAAAAACTTGTGGCAGATCTAATGTATCTACCTCATTTTGAGATAACGGTACATCCTTATCGACGGCCGGCGACTGGGTGTTGGCAATCCACATGTCAGCAAGCAGTTCAAGAGATGGCAATGATGCATCGCGAATTATAGCTTCCAGACCGGGATCAACATTCGCTTGGAAGTCTAACTGTTTAGCCATTTCGCTGTCGCCACGGCGCAGTCCAGTAGTCCAGCGATATCACATGTAATTTGTATTGTCTTTGCGTCGATGGCTCACTCACAAGTCACATTTATCTCCAACACATAAATATCAACACCAATTTCCTGTGATCTCCGCACAAATCGTGACATAATGAATACTACTCACCCACTCTATTTATGTCAGTGAATGTGAAACAGTGAATTTAGTGAGTCTGTACTCTGTCTGTTTGAACAGTGATCTGTGAAGACTGGCTGTGATGGCCAAATTGCAGACTTGCAGAAGCAAAGACGCCACATTCCAATAGTCTCCTGTGGATGATCAAAGCGAGGCAATATAGAAAGAGAGCTTGCTATGGCAATGGCAGAATGGCTGACTGAAACTGACAACAAGTGCAGGGACAGACAGCAGATGCTTCCTTCTCCTGGGATACATTGCTACCGGATAGATGTGGAAAGCAAGTAAAGTAAACTCAAATTTATTGGAGTAGGCCTGTTTATCGTGCCGATTCAATGAAAAGCTTCCAATTGTGCCCTAGACTCGACTGTACTCTGAGCTGATCTCCAACTCCAAGGTTGTTAGGCTGCTGCCTGCTGGCTGACTGACGAATTTGAAAGGCAATGGATTTGCTAGGCTCAATATTGAACCAAATGGACAAGCCACCGACGAGGCAAATAGACGAAAAGGAGCAGCAGAAGCTTAAAGGTCTGCAACTTCTTTGCTTGATACTTTCTCTTGCAGAGTCTTGCTGGGGATTTCAATCTGTTTCCCAATCGTGAAATGATATGTAGCTGCTTTGTCGTTTTGTTTATTAATAATTAACTTTATAGTGTTAGCTAAAATTTGTTGAAACCACACAATGAATAGAAACCGACCTGCCCCAGTAGAAAACATGTATGTTGCGCCGAATATCTTCGGTGTGGAGCGAGGTCCTGCTCCAGGAACTGGCGCACAGCGGCGCAGAAGTTTGAAGAGACTAGTACTGAATACTGCTAAAAATCCCGGATTTTGGCGTGGCGCAAGTCTGGAGCAACTTTTCCTGGCGCAGTATTCGGCGTATAAAAAACGAACTTTCCACTAAGGCCGACCTGCAGATGTGACCGCTGTGAGATGCGGGTGTGTGGGCCCGCTCCGCACTGAGCGTGTTTTATCGCTGGTAATAATCTGCGCATCCTTGTGGCTGCCGTGGTTGCCAGTAATAAATCTCCACCTCTCCAATCTACAAGGAAAGCTCGGCATTGTCGGTGTGGATTTCGCTCTCAACAAGCATTTTGCGCGACAGTAGAGAAAAAGGATCGCGCTCGAGTTTCGGATGGAGAACATTTCATCTCTACATCAGCGAAAAACCCCTCTTCCTCGACCAGTACTCCAAGATCGAGAATAGGATCTTTGCGTCGATCATGTCGTGTGTCGCAGTCTACCTGTTCGATTGGCTAGAATTAAACTGCAAAGTCGCGCTCGAGTTTCGGATGGAGAACATTTCATCTCTACATCAGCAAATAACCCCTCTTCCTCGACCAGTACACCAATATCTTGATTTGATCTAAAATGTTGCCCTGCGCTGTTTAGTTTTTTTTTTGGGGGGATGAAGCTCCCAGACCCCCATCAGCCATTTACAAGGAGCACTAAATCAAACTCACATCGTATAGCTTCTTCGCTATGCTGCAAGTGTATATTGGGTACGCATTCAATGGTCATTCAGAAGTTGCTGTTTTCTGTTGGCCGTTGGATTGTATTGGAGTATAGACGGTCTATTGAATGGATTCATTGAAATTGGAATTGGTACCTTGAAATATTTGTTCTTAGCATCGTTGTGCAGATGTGCTGCCACTGATTTTGTCTGATCACCCCTGGTACTCAAGAAAGGGTTACCAGACCACGTAAATAAAATTACGGATTATTTCTCAAGTTGTGTGAAAATGAACAGCTTCAACCAAATTTAGTACAGCATGGCACATGAATATAGAACGATTCAGGGGAGTAAGAGCGTCTGATAATCCTAGAGCCTCTATATCTATATAAGTCTAATCTATATGAATGTACGCAAATAGCTCGACTGCATCAAACGACTTAGAATTTTCATGATGACAATTGTATCAACCAATCACCAATAACTCAAACCCAGGGCTCCAAAAAGGCGCAAAGCAACAACTTGAGTAACAACAAATGGCTTTTGGGAATATTTTTAATGATCATTAGCTCTTCTCTTCAGCAGTTATCGATCGTGAATTTCAAGTGATGTTGCTGATTGATTACGAGATGTGAAAATGAATCCAGATTTGTGGAAATTAAGAGCACCCCAGAGTCTAGAAAATCTGCTATTTGCCGCTTCGCACTGACCATGTTTATTGCCTTGCCGCCTCTGAGATCTCATCAAAATGTTTTGACACTGCAGAGTGCAGACTAGTGAGACCCTCGCCAACACTCAACGGCAAAACCAATCATGGGATAACTGATATCAATACATCAATTACACAATTGCCATACAATTGGCTAAAATAACCATGTAACCTAACAATTGGTGTTATTGCTACAACCAAAACATAGTAGCTGAGATCTGAGTCCCTATCAATTTGCAACTATATATTTTTCTGCTGCATCAAATACATGGATTCCATTCTGTGTTGGCTTCAATGCGGTGGCAAGGGTGTGTGACGCAGGCCACTGAAGGTCGTTCTTCAAGAAATTGGCCTAATGAGTCTGTAGCCTACATGAACAATCGGACAGTATTTGCTGCTTTTCGTTGTCTGCCGACAAAGATATTTATTCACTGTTTGTACTCTTCCATAGAATGACTGAATAAATAAATGGAACGCCCCGCCACGCACTGTTGTTGAAGCGGCCACACTCGACACTTTCAGAGCCCGCCTAGCATCACTTTCCAAACACTTTTAATCTTGAAAGCCAAATTTCAAATTTTATCTTTACAGAATGTAAATTAGAATCACATGGATCAGATGAACAATTTTAAGTTTAATTATAAGCAGTTTAAGTAGTTTAGTGAGACATGTAAACACATTTATTTTATAAATAGCTGTATATGTAAATCGTTTAAGCTTACCTATCGATGTAACCATTATTTATCACTTAAGTATCGCATTTATTTGTTATTTATTATTCATATTGGCGTAGCCCTCGAGATTGAGGTTGCCAATTATTCTGGAAGAAGAAGAAGATAGTCGGCGTAGAGTTTTTCTGAATAGGCACATTTTGTAGGCTTGTTTGTTTGCAAACTGATTAAAAGCTATTTGCCAAAATCGTTTCTGTGTGAATCATTTCTTTTATTTGCTTTTGTTAGAAGTTTCCTGTTTCAATTCCAATTCACAAATGTAGCTAACATTCAACTGGAAGATCTGTAGATTGAATGCTATCTGCCTCCAAGAGAGTAGATCTCGTGTTGCCAGTGAATCCAAGCAATGTACCCTGTTCGGTTTGGTTATTGAGTTTGAATTGCTCTACTGCTTCTATCCGTATTAGTAGGGTCTACAACCTCAAGCTGTCGATGTACGGTGAAACTTAGACTCAAGTCTAATGGCTCTTGGACTATTTACTTAGCTTTGAAGGAAGAAGTAGACAAGCGAAAAGAACAAGAGAAGAAAAAGAAGCATGAATTCAGAGAAAAGGTATGCACCGTCCAGCTTCACCATGTCGCTTTGTCATCTGTTGACTTTGCAAGTCTTTTTATCTCCAATTAAATGTATCGATCAAATTTAGAGCTGCAGCGGTTGTGGAATTTTCACAATCGATTAACGGATTCAAATATTCAATTAACCTACGGTTAACTGAAGCTAACAATAGAACAATAGACAAAGCAAAACAACTAAATTTAGCAAGCAAGGAATCAATGCGTATGCGAATACATTCTTTCTTTCAGTAGTCATTATGAGCTTTGCAGATGCATGGCATGATTTAATGCACACAATTTCGAAGAACGGCGGGTGGTCGCATCGTGTTCCTTTTGCTTTAGTTGGATCTGGTTGCTTGTGTTTCGGAAAGGTTTCTGTCTGACATTTTAGGAATCTGTCTTCGTATAATATATTTTTGTTGCAAGCTGCAATCGAACAACGAAAATGTCGGTGCGTTATTTGAGAACATTTCAAAACAAATTCTGTACGGCCTTTGGCTGGTCCAGACTTTCGTGGAAACCTCGTCTTGTCTATAGAAATGTTTGATTCAAGTTTAGGTCTTTACCACGCGACTCAGCATCTCAATTTTCTTCCCTAATGTTATACAATATATTATTTATTATTTTCGGTTATTTCTAGTAATCAGTTATGCAATGGAAAAGCGGTTAACCAGCTAATCGAATGATCAGCCCTAATCAAAATACCAATCTCTTTATAGTACTGTAGCATGGCTTAGCTTGAGCAGTCAACTGCAAATCTAAAACTGAAGAGAGGACTGTATCATTGGCTGGAGCAAACTGGAAACTAAATCATTGCTAGGACATAGTCAAGTTGAAGACCAATGCAATGAACAAGCTGCTTGTAGGCCGACACTTTTACCCGCTTTGTGACAACTGACAAGGGCTACAAATGTGAAAGATAGAGGGGCCACTGGAGACTTTTTGGAGCAGAGCAAACGTAAGGCGAGTAAGGAAGGCACAAACCAGACTCACACTTACACCCAGCCGGAGACTCTATGGCAGTCCTGTTCCTGCTTTCGGGCAGGAGTGCAGGTGATGCTAGCTGGCGCAAGGTCTTTCTTGTTGGCCATTCGGATGTCTCTTGTTCTCATGTCTGGTCTACACAACAGTGACAACACAGCACACAGTGACCAGCATTTAGAAAGTCCAAATGTGCTGCTTGTTTTATGGAGAATAATGAAGAGCATGTCGAGCAGCAAAATAGTATGGTTACATGATTATGCTGAGAAAGGCTCAGACTCGCCTTGCTTGTTGCTCTAAAACTGTATTGGTTTGGCTTACGTCTACAATCCCATTGGGTTATTTGTTCGTTATCAACTTAATTATGAAGCTGTTTTTATTGTTTGTCAGTGTTGTTCATCAGATGTCTTGATGATTGATCTGTCATTTTGATGCAGTCACAGACTGAGATATCTAGCTTCATCAATGACCAGAAGATGACCAAGTTGAAGTTTCATGATGTTGATAAGATCCAAAGAAGCATCATGTAAGTGTAACAACCACGCACAGTTAGTTTTCATCATTTTAAGTTGTTCTCAAATCCAACAATGTATTTATATTAATCATTAATTTCATAGACATTTTATTATAGTACAATTTTACTTACTGTGTTTTAATACATTAGTCTTCCTAATACTTTAGCCGTTGTTTTGTACAAATATGATCTAAATCCTTGTTAAATTGTACCCTACTAACAACCAGTAGAATGTTGTGTTTCCCTTTTTACGACATGGACAACGTTTTGGGCTCAACCCTTTAGATAAGCTGTCTTTGTTACCTGTTGCTTGGTGACAGTACAAAGAACACACTGGACAATTGCGGAGTAAATGCTACGATACAAACGTTCAAACCCATCAACAATTGTTTCGTCTTCTCATGCGGTATAATTGGATAAGTCAGAAAACATCTTGAATTAATGAACAATAGATGTTCAAAACGCGGCATCTAATGGAACTGTTTGCGAAAAATGCCTTGAAGTTGAGCTTTGTTTTCTGCAAGTACTAATGAAGTTATCTCTGTGGAATGGGCACCTTGAATTAGCTGTTTTTGCCTTATCAAACTGCTGCACTTCAAAAGGATTGAAACAACGCACAGCATATGACACTGGCCAAAGCAGCTCAGACCAGATAATTTTCAATAAAAGTTGAGAACGTTTTTAGGTCCAAATTGTTAAAATTCCAGAACACAAGGCTCGCTCTGGTTCCTGTAAAACAGACGTTTCGATGTTCATTGGTCACTGCTAGTGAAACCATTCTTCATCGGGCAGCATGGAGTGGTCTGGAGGTGGTTTTGTTAATCAAGTAACAGACACATTGTTATCATAAGACATGATCTTCTTTGCAGACATGACATTGCCGAAGTGGCTGGCTTGACCTCATTTTCATTTGGTGAAGAAGACGTTGATCGATTTGTTATTCTGTGGAAGAAGGTGAGCAATTTGGACCGACAATGATTCATCATCCATGTCTACTGCTTGACTCATGGTAAAATGTTTGCTGTGGTGGAATGTGTTGACAGTTTAAGCTCTTCAGTTGTTTAAACATGCAAGGCATTGATTGTGAATAGAGGTGGGCCGATTATTGTTTTTCAATAATCGATTAATCGTTTGAAATAATCGATTATTAATCGAATTAATGCTAAAAATAGACATTTTTAAATGAGCCATCAAAAGGTGTGAAATGCATTGTTATGCTAATGTGTATGCGTGATTCGTGTCACTGGTAAGAGTAGAAGTTATCGACGCAGCGATTTGCTTGATTCGAAAACCGAAAGAGCCATTCGTTTCTGTTCCTACGCATTAAACAAACATTGCATTGAACTAAGCAGAAAATATTGTGGATAATAAAAAGATAAGTCTGTTGCGCAGATCTTACGTTTAATGTTTTTGAAGAGTGTCAACTGTTTGCAAATTTTGTAAGCATTGGTTTTGCTTTTCATATTCACAACCAGTTTCCTGACGATTTCTCGAAAATCTATAGGGCCTATAGCCCTACACCTGTAGATGCACGCTGTTTACTTTCTATATCCAAAAAGAGAACACTTTGATTATTCGAGTCAACTGTATGCAGCAGTAATACCACCACTAACAGAGCATATAACTACGTTGAAGAATGCGTTTTTTCTCTTCTTTTTTTGTGAACGATTAATCGATTATTGAAACTCACAACGATTAATCGCACCCAGAACAATTAATCGAATTTTTCGATTAATCGGGCCCACCTCTAATTGTGAATCTGTCTTTGCTGTTTGTTGTTTGCAGGAGTACGCCCCGTCTGACACTGAATTGGATGCCTACAGGAATGGCGAGGTGATTTAAGTCCTGTAGTTCTACATGTATTGTTTTCCGACCGTTGATGTTTTTATGGAATATTGTGATTGTATTTCTAGAGATAAAATGTGTCTATTTTTAGTTATAAATGTGAACTTGTTGATGTTAGACCCATGATACATGTTTGCCATCAATAAGACCCAAATACGATGATGGCGTATTATCTTGCAATGATCAAATAGTTTGACATATTTAATGCAAGTGGGTTTTCCGGTATTTTTCTCTCAAGTATCCATTGTAAGATGTTTTCTAAAAAGCTCTAGATATGAACCAGAAATAAAAGTGTTTGCTGATGTACATGTGGATCAGTGCTGTATAGTAATTCGTTACAAGTAACTGATTACTTGTAATTGTTACTTTTTAAAGTAATTTTAACTGTAATCCATTACTTTTCTGATAGAGTAATTTGTAACGGTAATTCGTCACATTTTTCTGCAGTAATTTGTAGTCGTTACTATAACTTGTCGGGCATTTTGAAAATTACTTTTCATACTTCCTCAGTTGCTCTTCCTTCAACGAAATCGTTCCGAAACAGTCACAGTGCTAGCGTTCACTCCGTTCAGTCAAACAGATTGACATCAGTTGATGTTATGCTGCATTTAAGTGTGATTTTTTAGCAGTAATCACAAAAATACTCTTCGATCTCATGACAAAATGTGCTTCTAAAAGGTTCGTTGCAAAATGAATGTCCTTCCTTGCAAAAGTAATTTTAAAAGGAATTTGTAACGATTACTTTTGAAACCAGTGTAATTTGTAATTGTAATTCGTTACATTTTTCTATAAGTAATTTGTAATTGTAATCCGTTACTTTTAACGGCTGTAACTTGTAATTGTAATTCGTTACAAATAAAAAGTAATCTATACAGCACTGATGTGGATGCACCGTTAATGAAATATCAGCAGAATTAATCATAGAAGCACAAAACATTGGTATTACATAGAACAATGCAGGCAAGGGCATAGGGCACTGCATGTAGACCTACTCACGTATTCATTGGATGTTGGCAAATTGTGATATTGGGAGCATTATAGAATGTCCATCAGACCGCCAAAGAACTAGACAGCTTTTCATCAAGTGTTTCTGAATTTGAGATCTCCCCTCTTGACCCCATTGCAAGAGCTTGTACGGGCTCAAAGAACCGTTGCCAGCAACAACTGCAACTGCACTTTCTCTAGTGTCAGTTGAATGGAAAGGGTCTGCTTACTTGTAGGTCATGCTGTAGTTGCCGTCCAATAAGATCATGGCAGTTTAATAGAAACAACCTCGAGTGTTCCTAAGGGCAATGTTGTTTTATTCAACAAGGACCTTGACTTTTTATGTCAAGCAGATAAAAAGAAGCTGTAACCAAAGAAGGGTCATAGGTTGTTTTCTTAAGCGGCAGCCATTGTAGCCCTACTGATAGTAAAATCTCACTGTGTTCTCCTCATATTGCAGTCCAAGCCGCACAAGTTTTATTTTCTCATTGCAGGATTATGACGACCCAGAGGTGGCAGCACGATGGCTTGCAGCAACTGAGGTGCGGTCATTATCTGCATTGAGGGTCTTATAGCAAGTGATTCTCATTGTCAGATATGACACAAAACTTCCTCTTGCTGAAATTGATTCCTTTCTGTAGTCAAAAAAGAACGAGAAGTTGACATCAACAATAAGTACAAAGAGCAGAGAAAGTAAACGTGTTCACCCTGAATCCACAAAGTATGTTGATAAGTATGAGAAAATCCTTGGAAATAGCAGTGGTGTGGAAGCAGCAAAGATGACAGGAGTGAACCATTCGTACGGCATGGGTGAGTCATCGATCTGTATTTGATTGCCTGGCGGTAATTGTTCCCTTGTGGTAAGCATTGACCCTGACATCCGTTGGTTCACAGTGCCAAGCCACAACAAGAAAGATCAAAGGTCAATAGAAGAAACACTGAATGAGATCAGAGAACGGAAAAAGCAAAAAATGGCCCAAGAAACGGAATGAGTTTTGGTAGCATATCTGCATTCTGCTTCGCTCATCATCGCTTATTTTTAGATGAATTAGAATGGCAATAGAACAATGTGTTGTGTAAATATCACTATAACCGTTGTGCTTGTTTGCTTTCTGGACAACTCAGTATGATTTGCCAAAATGAAAGCACAGTGGCTGTCTATTCATTTTGTTTGTTCTATGGATAATGCTGTTGAAGCGTTTCTGTAATGATTAGGAGACCCCTGACAGCCAACACGCCCCAGAGCAGCAGCAGCAACACAAAAACACAGAGTACAGCACAATACATCTATTGTCAGTAGAATGCAATCATTAATCACCTCCATGTTAGTCAAGGGGCATGTCCCAATTTACTCACTACAAGATATAAGACGGCAGCACAACAATTGCAATGGCATCGGCCAGCGAGACAAGTGAATGCACTGGTGCAGCGTAGCATCTGCGTCATGCCTGGTACGTGGATGAAGAGACGTTGCCTCCACGACCCGTCCAGTTTGTGTGGATGAACGTGCCCGGTTTGGACAACAGTTCGTAAGTGTGTGCGCCAAAATAATCACGCAATGCCTGGAAAACAGAACAATCAATAACATTATTCAGCAAAGATGAAAGGGAAGTGAGATTATCTAGAGCAATATAGGGAGATTGGGCCAGACAGTCACAACTTACTTGAATGAGATTTGCCGGCAGCTTCTCACAGCTGCAAGAAACAAACATTATGTATCTTTATTTGGAAATATCAAATAACCAAAAAGATTTCACATTTAGAAGGAACAGAAGTACATTAAAACTACCTGGTTGATGTTATATATACATCTTGTTCGAATTATACCATTTATATTTAGGTGAGAATCTAGTGTAGCTTTGAATGACGGAAGTGACTTTGCCATAACAATATCCTCGGGCAATGAGTTCAACTCACGAACAGTGCGGTGGAAGAAATCCCAGTATTGTGTATTGCTCTTTGCTCTGTCAATAAGGAGTTTTTGACTGTGGCTGCGTGTGTTTAGAGCTTTTCCAACTAACAGGTGTTTCGAAAGACACATGTTTGCAGTGTTGTTTAATATTTTGTACATTCAACATAGATCTAGAACAGTTCGACAAACTTGTAAAGAAGTAATAAATTTCTAGCTTTCGCATGTGTTCCTTATAGCCAGTCTCTGCGTCGTTGAAACATCGAACAAAAACTTGTTTTGTGTACCGTCGCTGTACCCTTTCAATTATGTCGATGTCCTTCTGCAGGTAATAATAATAAATCGTGACACGCAAAACTAGTTGCGGCATGCATCAACCAATGTCCGACATTCTCGCCCATGAATGACGATCTCTCGCCAATGTGGTAGTTTCGGCGACGGCGATGTTGCGGCTAGCAAGGTCATCATGTAGCAGCCAACGGTATGTAGCTCGTAGCGCCCCTCTGTGCCTGAATGGTTCGGACGGCTGGTTGTGTGGGTGGAGCAACAAGGCTAGTGGCGTTTGTGGTCGGCGCATAGTGTGTCCAAGTAAGGCGAGAAGACTGGAGAGGCATACTCTAGCACATGTCTGACATATACCATGAACGCCTCAACTAAATGTTCAGGATGGTTCCATGATAAAGATTTGAGTAAATAATTTGTGAGGCAGTAGGCTTTCCAAGAAATATGCTTGCCGTGAGTGGAGAATTTTAAGTCTGGACTAATAAAAACGCCAAGATCGCGAACTGAATCTTTAACCTTGGGAATAAGGCAATCCTTTAAGTGATAATCAATGTGCGGATTTCGATTTCCGATGTGCAGCGACGAGCACTTGGTTGCAGCAATCGTCAGTTTCCATGAGTCAGTCCAGATTTCAAAGTTGTGCAGACATTGTTGAAAGTGAGCAATACTATCTTGAATGCAAGAACTTTGGAGGCTGTATATCGAGTATAATTTCATATCGTCGGTGAACAATTTGCAAGCGGAACCCTGAAAATATCTCCTGCGAATTGTTAATATAAAGTAGAAACAATAATGGTCCAATCACTGAACCTGAACATGTACGTATTAACGATTATTTTGCATGCCTTGTTTATATGTCTGAAATGTACTCCTATCAATCAATCAATCAATCAAGCAAACAGAACTGAAAGCTACAGCTCGATGTGATTTAGGTGGGTGCCTCATAGCAGTCACTGACCAATAATGACATACCGGTAGCCATCAAAGAATGCCAACGCAGAACTAAACGATGGAGTCGGGATTCCATGCAGCACTGCAGCAGACACTACTCGTCTCCAAGCGTCCTGCAAATACGATGATCAAATAAAATTTTTCTTGTTGCATAATTATTGATCTTGCGCATCACAAGATTTAACTTTCCATCCTGTTGCCTTCAAGCTGGTGACAATGATCCCTGCGTCAATCGTGGCATGCACTGCAGCATAATGCGACAAGCAAAGATTGGCATCAAATAACAAGTTGCAATAACAAAAAGTTGTTCAGTGTCTCTCACAGCTTTACCTGACAGTTCTGAATTGCGGTTTTGAAGAAGTCATCCAACAACAGATTTGTCAAGGAAGGATTCTTGTCAAAGGCCTCTTTGATGTTTCCAAGAAAGCGACTAAAATACATACACATAATTGACATAAATCCACCACTTGAATTGCCAACCAACACACGTGCTGTAGGCTGCTGCAGGCTGCAGGGTCTCACAATGAATCCAGGGGACATAGAAAAGGATTGAGAAAAGTGTCTAAGCACAAGCAACGTATCTTACCTGCGTATAATGCATCCACCACGCCACATCATAGCTATGTTGCCATACTGCAAATTCCATCCGAACTGCTTGGCAGCCTCTCTCAGCAGCATGAAGCCCTGTGCGTAGGACACAATCTTCGAGGCATACAATGCCTGCACACAATGGTAAGATGCAAAAATAGATCAGCAGTGCAAAGACGCGGCAGGCACGCAACTGCACCTCATACTGACCACATGCAGATACTTGCCTGGCGGATGTCTTCAACAAACTCTTGTTTATCTCCCGTAAACTTCGTAGTAGGGCCGCTGATATGTTGGCTGGCAAGGACACGTTCCTCTTTCAATGCAGACAAGCAACGTGCAAACACCGACTCGGCTGGTGATGGCAAAGGTCAATGGCTATGAAGCATCATGGGTCAACTCATTCCACGTTAAGATGGGTCAAACATTAATGATGGCTTACCGATAAGAGTGACGGGCATTCCATATTCCAAGGCGGAAATGGCAGTCCATTTGCCTGTTCCTTTCTGCAGCAGACAATCATAAAATATGTCAACAGAACAACAGTTCTTGGTCTACAGTTCTCTACACTACATCACACAATCTATTGCCAACGGTTCCTTGCAGAGGCCCCTCACAAACAAAATAGTGCGCCATACAAGGGCTGCCTGACTGAATTACTACTCGCACTACTCGTACCTGACCGGCTGAGTCGCGTATTTTCTCAACCAAAGGAACGCCATCTGTGTCCTTGTATGCCATGATGTTGGCCGTGATTTCAATCAAGAATGAGTCCAGGTCGCCTTTGTTCCAATTCTGGAATGTCTGTCAGCATGAAGGCAAGAAGAATGGTAAAAATTTCCAACAGCCATCATTAATTATTACATTAAATCCAACTAAGACAAACATTTGATCCATTGAACGGCAGGACACTTACAGTGCTCATCTCATCGTGAGACATGCCAAGCACCTTCTGCATCAGATGATAGGCCTCACAGATCAACTGATCAGAATAGAAATAACATACCATCAATTACAAGAGACAGAGGAACCATCGCTAGAGCCATCAAAACTAATTTGCTAATGCTGAGACTAGAAAGATAAAGGCTAAAAAATTAATTACGCATTGCTGATTTGCCTCTGACCTCTGAATGAATCGGCAATTTTGTCGCTTTGTAATGCGATGTGTGCCTATGTATGGTTCATAAAACATAGAACAGGCGTTTTTCTGATCATGAACATTTAAACATTGGAACTAGCTTATAGTCATTCAACTGTAGAAAACTAGTAGTACTTTACTCATTCAAATCTATTTTGCTAATGCTAGAAA
This sequence comes from Calvadosia cruxmelitensis, assembly GCA_900245855.1. Classification (NCBI taxonomy): domain Eukaryota; kingdom Metazoa; phylum Cnidaria; class Staurozoa; order Stauromedusae; family Kishinouyeidae; genus Calvadosia; species Calvadosia cruxmelitensis. Next base: position 20,653 of record OFHS01001450.1, read on the forward strand.
ATAGTATTAAAAATATTTGGTAGTTTTGCAACTAAAAGCTAGTTAAAAAACAAGTTTGCTAGACTAGCTAAGTACTTTAACCATGCCGCTACTTCCACCTAGAGCTGCCATCAATGCAACCACAGGTAAGCTACTAATGATGCACTATAAAAGCAGATGCTCAAAGTGCCGCATCAATGCATTCTGCTCCATTTGGTCAACGGTCATTGAAATGGCATCCAATAGGCCTAGGCTTGGCGTGGACATTCGTACCTGCATATCGCCATATTCAATGCCGTTGTGAACCATCTTAACAAAATGTCCACTCCCATCTTCACCAACCTGACAAAATTAACCAACTACAATATGATCACCTGAGAATATGACGTCAACTGTCATTAGAAAGACAACAGACTGGCAGCAGCAGCATCCCACCCATAGCAGTGTCGCAAGCCAAGGGCCACTGTTGTTAGTTGACAGGATGACGACAACAGAGCATGACAAAGAAATGAAACTACCCAATGCTATTCAACAAGCTGATGCTCAAATCAACCAAGCACATATGCAACACAATGACATACCAAGACAAACAGACAGACAGACAGATAGACAGAGGATGCAGCATTAGTAACATGTTTGTTAGTTTTGCACAGAGACGAAGTGAATGTTAACAGCAGCATAGCCATCCATGAGTACGGTCCAGTCGTCTTTTGGTTCGACTGTAATATTTCTTTTGCATGTCGATGCCAGGATCAGAAGAGGGGGATGCGTTGACTGTCATATCCTCAGGGCACTGTTTGTCACCTGATGCCTCACCTGGTCGTCACTGTATCCTAGACCGTTATGCACTGTTTTAAGATAATGGCCCGCACCTTCGCGTTCAACCTGACAATACATGCAGAACATTATTTTCAGCAGTCAATATTGTGTGTCATGCAGACCGGGAACGTGGATTTGCATTCTTCTAGGTACATACAAACACTGCTACTTGAAGACAATTGTGGTGCCGTTACCGTTAGCGCTTTATAGCAAATCAAGTCGCTCCTAGAAACGTTAAAGAGCTGTTATTGACCTGCTTTCTTACGCAGGTGTCTGTTTTTAAAAATTACAAGATCGCTCCTTGCAAACCTCCTGACATTTCACATAATGTTTCCAGAAGATACTATTTTACTTTATCTATTTCTGCGTTGTGTTATTTTGCTGGTTACACGTTTGTTACGTGAAAAAGCGATAGAAATTGCATTTAATTCAGAACTATCATGTTGCCTTGGTGATCGGATGACTTTGCAAGTTTGTGTGGATTCAAAACAGCAATTTATGGAATCTACAGTCGCCCATGGGTTAAGAACGTTGCAGTTGTTTACACTTCTTCATCTGGCTTGTGATTCTCAGAGCTGAGAATTTCAAGGCTAAGAGATTACAATTTCTCAGTAGCAAGAAATGAACAGCTAAGAGGTCTTGCAATTGCTGCCAATTTAGACGCTTGCCTCCAAGGCGTCTGTTTTAATGTGATGTCTTATCTGTGAAACATTGTCTTGTGCGTATTCTGGCATTGCAGTAAGGTAGTACTTGTATTATCATGTCACAGCAAGATGTTGCCGTGTGTTTACTGCACAGTTACGGCTATCGTATTCTTGAAGATTATGGGCACATGATCGTTTGTTTGTGATTTATGTAAATCACGGCTCGTACTTCTTACTTTTGAATATTTTGAGATATTAGTATCACTATGAACTGATACCATGTGAAATCCATGTGAAAATCATGTGAAAAACCATGTGAAAAGTGCCCTTTTCACATGGTTTTTCACACTGTTTTCTAATTCACACGTTTTTCACATGGTTTTTCACATGGTGTTTGAAATTTCACATGGTTTTTCGCATAGTGCTTCCTATTTCACATGGTTTTCACATGGTTTTGGATTCATAGTGTATGGTCACTAGTCAATCTGTTTGTTTCCATAAATTGCACTGTCTGAGGCTCACTCATTGCTTGTTTGGTTTCCAAGGAAAATTGATAAAGAATCTTGTTGCTTGGTCTATCTGTGTTTGCTGGTTGTGTGAGAAGTCATGTTAGCTTTCTCCTAGTATAAGTTTGTTATTTCAACCTCTTGTTGACTTTTCTGACAACTCATAGCACAAGGATCTTGACCACATCGCAATAGTTCAAACGGTTTGAGGCAAAATAATAACAAACAGGGCACAAAGGCTGCTAGTTAATAACGGCTCTTTAGGGATGCAGTTGCTTTGTATTGGCCGATCAGAGCACATTGTAAAAGACAATGATTGTCTCTCCGCTTAACAGAACAGTGGCCATTCTATGCTTCCAAGTCAGCATTGCTCTTATCTGAATAATTGAACAGGCCGACAATAGTAGGCCTACAGTTAATATCATGAGTCATACTGCATCACACAAATTTCCTTTCAACATTTTGCCACGTGCTACTATATAAGTCCATGACAAACGAAAATGAAAAACCAACCAAACTAAAAGACAACAGAAAGTAGGACTTGCAGGACAATAAACCCTGGCCTACCCAATCGCAGCATGGCTCATTGTTGACTTTTGCAGCAATCGACTGGAAAATAGGTTTGATGTGTTGCCTGAATAACAAAGAAATGCTTGTGAAAGGGCCAGGGTTAATCAAGCCATGTCACCTCAAACTAATAAGTACTACGGTTACACCCTAAACCCTAATGCACACGTTACCTACATATCCTTAGCTCAGCACTGCACCATAGACATTCTATTCAATCATTTGAGGCATTTAACAATAAATTATGAAGTAACCCTTAACTACTAGTCATGATATAAAGCACCACATAGTTGTTGTCAATGACATCGTCACAAATCTAGATTATTCCAGAATGTTCTAGAAGGACAGGAACAATTGATAGATTTTCAGCATACGATGTAATCAGAATAGATTGACTTAGATAGTTATGATGTAATTTGTGATATGAAATCTTCTAGCTAAGTCAGTAACATGTCAATGTTGACTATTCTGGAATGTTCTTTGTAAACGGAATAATTTGTGTCATATGAAATATGTTGAAAGGAAGACCATATGGTTCCTTCATCTATCATTACTAAAAGAATTCTGGACCACAATCTAACGTCCTCAAACGGCAAATAAAATCATGCAAACTGTACTTTGAAACATTATTCAAACGCAAATGACCTCCAAATTTGGCCACTGCTTTGCATGTCATATATCAAGTCCTTTTTCAAATCAACTGATAATTGATAATTGATGTTATTGTTTGTTAAGAGGTTATATCAGAGCATAATCGAATCACTAGGCACCAGCCTTGTCTTCTAAAGCACTGGTCACTTACCAGGCAGCAGGGGAGCCTCCAGGCATCAGAGAGGGACCATAGCGAGCCCCTTCCTCTCCACCGCTCACACCACTCCCAACAAACAAGAGCTTCTTTGCTTCCAATGCCTTGCAGCGCCTCTGAAGAAACCACAACAAATTAAATAAACAGAATGTCATGACCTCTTGCAATACCAAAGAGTTGTTACACATGTACCAAGCCATGCCATTGCTTGCAAGGAGCCACAACAAATGGAACATCAACATACATGTGACCTCTTTAGATTTCAGCAGTTGTAAAGCCACAAGGACTGAGTGAAGATAGTCAAAACTATAACACGCCATTTGTCAAAACACAGCCCATCCTGGGGCAATGCGGAAGATGCTCACATTGCTGTCTTGGTACTCTGAATTTCCACCATCAATGATGATGTCACCAGGCTCCAGCAGAGGCACCTTGACAAATAATAATAATAATAATAATCAAACCATAATGGCAAACAACAACAACCGCAACAGATTGCATCTTGTGATGGCATAGAATGGTTAAATTGGAAGCAGTAGACAAGCGGTAAATTCTGCCTTTGCATTCTGTCTTGAGACAATACGAGTCATGAGCTCTGGACAGGGGCATTTTATCCAGTAGCCACTCAAAGCACATGCTTTAGGCCCTCAGTCTGGATAGGCCCTTCTCATTGTTAGTTCAAAAATTCAAATGTGAAGCATTTAGATTGTGCAAAGTGAAATCCCCTCCAGAGTGCCACTGAATTAATCTATTCTACTTTGCTGTGCCATTTGTCTTCTGACCAAGCAATTACATGTTAACAAAGCTGTATGTTTCAGAATATTCAAACAATTCAAGATGCAAGTCTCCCTTAGGGACAGTGCTTTAGGCCCTGTTCACTCTTAAGACGGCACTGCAGAGGCTTCTAGTTGACACAAAATATTAGTTTGTTTCTCTTTAAGGCAATCTGATCAGATAGAGCTCATTCTTAGGTAGCCACATTCTTCGTACCAGTTTGTCAATGAAGGCATCGACTGCACTGCCCGCTTTGACCAGCATCATGACTCGTCTTGGCTTCTTCAATTTGGCGACCATCTCTTCCAAGGAATGAGCACCAATCACCTTTGTTCCTTATAAAACAAAAGCAGCATCATCTCATGATGTTAGCTGGAATCCTTTTGCAAACAAGGAGAACTTACAGTGCAAAGATATGTCTTGTCACGCACAGTCACACACAACAGAATCTTACGCCTGTAGCAACAATTGAATAATGCAACAAACAAATAACACAAACGAATCACTGTTCACAGACGGGGACAACAATTACGAGTGCTGCTCAAAACTCAATCATTAAATTGGGAAACCTAATCTGGGAACCTGAAAAGCTAATGCATTACTTTGCAAATAAGAAAGATAGTTCAGCTCTCGCTGACGACTCACAAAATATAGTTGAAAATTATAGTGATCAATTAGTGATGCCGAAACGTGGAAAATTGAAAGACAGATAGATCTAAAATTGAAGTGGATCAAATAAAAAAGAATAAATAAATACTAACAATACAATAAAATTTTGTTCCATTAAACTACTGTACATTACATGTATGGTATTATTACATTGCATCAATAAAGTATTATAAATAATTAAACTAATATTACATTATATACATACTGTATAGATATTGTTATATTAATAATACAGTATAATTAATTTTTATGTATTATAGTAGGTTTCAGTCACATTATATTAATAATACAGTATATTAGATATATTATAATGATATTATAAATATTGTAGCGCAATCTTGAATAATGATAAACAAATGAAAATAGTGAAGATACATAAATAATGACAGGCTTGTCCACGCCATTATCCGCATCCTACAGTACAGTACTGCATTAATTACAGGAAGAGTAAATTTGTTTATTTTACCCTTTGTTTGCATTTAGTACTTTTCAATTTGACAAAGAACTCAGCTGATTACAATTCAGAGAAAGTTATGAACATTCAATTTCATAATCACAAAACATGAAGAAGAAAAAATATGGCAAGAAAATAAAATAATTATGGTACGGAGTGGATTTGGACCACGGACCTGTGAGTGGCCTGCGACGATCTAACCTCTGAGTCACTCCTGATTTCTCTGTGTCGTAAAATTAAACTTATGTATTTGCTAATTTCAACAGAACTGCTGGACATTCTGCTGTGCTGAAAATAGACTGGTTTTTCAGTGTTGCAAGATGAAGTTCTGAATGTAAATCACATGTGGTAAAGAGAAATGGCTGCTGATTTAAATGAACATCAATTTTGTACTTGTGCTACACGTACGAGCCCAAAACATTAATAGACACGGACGACTATTGTTCGAACAGCGAGGTTTGCACTTTGAAGCACAAACGGAAAGTGAACGTTGCTCTGTGTCAAATAACTCAGTCAAAACGATAGCACAAAACTGGAAATACACATGGTTGTGTTCTGCAGGCCAAGATATGTCTAGTGATGTAAATATTGTGAGCCAACTGCCAATGGCTAGCCGCCTGGAGGCCAGTTAAGCATGTGACGCAGTAATAAGTGAACTTATAGAGAAAGCCATGTTGTCAGTTCAAAATGGCTTCTATCAAAGTGGGCTTTCACAATTTCCTAATAAAAACTTCACAGTTTTGCTGAGATTTCTTTAACAAAATGGAGCTCAATTTGCAACACCGACCTTAATTTAACAACACTTCTGCAACACCACTTCCCTCGCAAGGCAGTATGTTATCAGGAATGCTTACACAACAAGATGAGAAAAACAAACAAAAACTCAACAATTCTCCCCCCACAGCATAGACTGTCAGGTTACCATAGTAACTGTGAGTCAAAAATGAAAACAAATTATTACTAAATCTTGCTCCAGTTAACAACACCATAGTCTACTTTTGAGCTGAAATACTGACACACAAGGCGCAATTTGTGAGGAATTCTCTTTTAGCTCATTTAGAGTTTGCAACTATTTCATACTTCCATGTGGAGCAGGACATTGTTGTGCCTCCAACGCAAAAACATGTACAGGAAAAAGTAACATTGAAAGTTGATAACAACAGCTGGAAAGATAACACAACATAACATCATAGCACTACATCACTTTGACTGTTGCATCTGGGGTTGTTCAAGTCAACAGTGTGGCCGCTTGTCTGCTCACACATTGTTACCATGGAAATGCGCCTTGTTGTCTCGTATTGTGTAATCGTCTTGCATAATGTTAATCACATGTTTCAAATTACAATTCAGTTCGTTCAATCTCAACAAACCAAACGGTCGTCGTGATTTGTTGTCCTTGCATTGCGCTACACAATTGGTGACCCCGACGTGACTTTCTAGTGGATTTTGCGTTCCTCTGAACACGTTGACATCATTTAATTATTTTATCATGAGCGAATTCGAACGGCTAGCGCATCGTTACTTCTCTGGCGGCCTGACGACACGAGACGAAAAGGAGAGCGCTCAAGTTCGTCTAGTTGAAATGGCGACCAATCGGAAGTTATCTGCCGAGGATAAGAACTACGTTTTGTTCTCTTCTGACGACCCAGACATGCCTGTTGTCATCCGCGAAGTCATTGTGCCGTGCACGGAGCCACACTTTGCCAACCAGCCAGAAATCTCACCTTGCACAAAACGACAACTGGAGGATGAACCGCCTGCAGTGTGCACGCGACTTCATGTCGACGACCCGGCGGCCGGCCACACAC
>OFHS01001451.1:0-27673 GCA_900245855.1 Calvadosia cruxmelitensis
TACTAATATTATAAGCATTTGATTCAAATTCCTACACCGTGAGTCAGCTCGTAGAGCATCTATGTTTTTCTCGAAGAGTTCAGCAACTGCTCGCTGACAGCTCACCTGTACATCCATACAATATTTTTGCATCAATCTAATGCCGTGACGTATTCGTAATGTCAATAAACAGGCCCATTTGACTTACCGGTCTGGAAAAACATAATGGACAAATTGAGATCACTATTTCTTGCAATCATTTAATCAGTACTAAAGCTTAAAAATTTGTTTGTAGCATATTTACGAACATTGAAGTACCCCTAAAATTGAAAGAGAAGGAAAACAAAAGTTAAACACTAAAACTATACTAGCATCATAATAGAAACATACAATACTGTAAAGCAAGACGTTACAGCAAAATCCAATATTATTCTTCCTTAAAATACAATAATAATAGTACAGTGAAACCTCGTTGGTATCACTGTCTTTTAGCAGCCAAAAATCATGATAATAAACGGGTCGTGATGTTAAGAGGGTAGGAATAGTTGATTCAGACAGAGCTTGGTTCTCAAACGGAAATGATACTAAGTGAGTCGTGATAATAACAAAAGGGATATTAACGGGGTTTCACTGTACCATGATAATATTCTTAGGTGTTCTATGAACGAGAGTTGCAGTCCGCCTAAAAGGATAGATCATAAGAATGGTACTAACTTTAACGTGCACGTAATGTGTTGCAATTTTAGTACACGTTATTCTTAGAATGTGCAGAGTGACACCTATTGAGCTTCTTTTTGTAACTGTTTGATGAATCTCCGGAGGACATTTTTAAGATTTAGGAAATACATATTTGAAGTTGGGGCCATTTTGCTAAGCTTTACGCTCCTCTGTATGATTACAAATGTCAAACGCAATTGCAAATCTATAGAAGGACATATTACAATCAACGGTGGGACTTGCGTGTGCAATTTGTTGCACTCCGTATACACTCCGATAGCCGAAAGCTTACTTTACGCGTCCCTCAGCACACCCCAATAGATGATGATGATGAATAGACCGTGGCGCAGTGAGTCCCTAATGGGAATGGTTTGAGTATCACGTGTTTGAAATTTGCCGATTAAAAGCCGTTACATCGCTACTTGCAGTTGATTTGCATTTTTCTGTGATTGCAATGTTTTTCGTTTAATAATTTGTGCATAAATTTGGTTCTTGACTGTATTTGGTCGTTGTATAGTACCCGGCTCTATAAGGACCTTGGTGGGCGCACGAAGCCCGCATTATAAGGCGCCCAAATGTTAGCTAAGAATGCTTCCGTTTACAGTACAAGAGTTCATGTTGGATTTACATCTTCATGAATTGAATGCGCCGCCTGTATCTACAAGTGAGAATTTAAAGGTATGGCTTATCAAGAGCGAAAACGAGAAATTATAAATAATATGAACTTGACGGATATTTTGATACGTAAAATCTCTGCAAAAGGACAGCCCATTGTGATTCATTGAGCGAGAACAATCGGCACTGGTTACAAGCAACGGCTGGTCAGAAGACCGTATAGCATAAAACCGCACATGAATCGCATATTAACCATGGTAACCAGGATGATGGGAATTCACACTGCTCAGTCGAACGCTCATGGAAAGAGTTATCAAGCTAAAGGACGATAAAAGACTTTCTGCTGGGCAGCTGAATATAATGTATCAACTTCACAAAGTAAGGTGGGTAGTTAAATTTAACATGGTTGCATTTTACAGTAAATAAGAATAATTGGATGTTACGCTTACAGTTTGTCGTGCGATGATATAAGCGCTGTCACAAGGCGATTGCGCATATGTAAGGAAACTCAGTTTCACTCCGTTCACGTTTCCTATTTTAAAATATCGAACAATATTTCTCTGACAGTGTGTTAAATTAATCTAAAACGTCCATTAAGCTAAATTGTAAATTTTCAACGGAGTAGAAAACCATAATTGAAATATAACTAATATTCTAGTATACAGCAATCCAAATCTTTAAAGTCATATTGCATCAAGTTTGAATGTTGCAACATTTTAATGAAGAGTGATCAGATCCAGTCTGGAATATTTGATTCACTGTAGTTGAAGTAATAGGTAAAAACGAAAAGAATTGATATGTATAAATCGTAGGCTGATGTTTTCCTTATTGGCTTGCAATAATTCATTACTTTGGTAATATTTAGTGCTTTGTATTTATTTGATTTAATTTAATATAATAGATGTTCCGTAAATTGGACACGAAAGGTAAATACAGGATACAAAACACACAGCCTATAAAAGTTTACAATATTTACTAAATGTACTATGTCTAAGCGACATTTGAGACAAGACAGTTTTGGCGCAGTGACAACATCATCAGATAGATCGTTCCACCATGGGACTATGAATATTAAGGTCTTTTCAGTAAGTGAAAACGTTCAAATAAATCACCCTGATTTAAGATGCAAAGGATTTACTCAAATTAATAGCACAATCAATTAATCAATCAATCAATTAATCCGTCAATTTATTTGAACGCGGGTATCTGTTAGTAATATTTAGTCATTCAGCATCGTACACTTTTAGCTACATCTCTGCATTTTAATTATACCTTACTTTAACTATATACTTATTCTAGAAATTGTTGGCGTGGTAGTTTTACTAGACAAAGTTTTACTGCTCCTCGCAGCTACACTTGCGCAGTCAAGGATCGCAGCCGATGGGCGAACTTAGTTCACGGCAGCAGATGAGGGACGATTATTTTACGAAAGCACTCCTCTCCTCTCGGATGCTAAATTTTCGTATACATTATATTACTAGACAAACATGATATTGATTTTGTAGCACGTTTTATTTATTCTAGATTTCTTGTAAAGTGTCGTTGAGGAGCATTGCTCGCTAGGGCGCTTATAAGTATTCAAATAGTCAAATTACATTACATTACATCTTTGTAAGATCAAGAGCTTGTAGCAAGAGGCCCTCGTATAATCATGAACTGCAGCTATAAATTTTATAGGTTTTATAATGATTCAATGACTTCAATAGTTATATTGCTTCAATAGTTAAAAGATTAACGAGAGCTAAGCTAATGTTTTGTAGCATCAGGGCCTTCACGCCTGGACCAGGGCCGAAACTCTTTTCCTTCGATTTTCTATTTTCTAACAGTTCACTAAAAAGATGGGACGGGCAATTTCATTAAATAAATAGCTTCCTATTTGAGAATAATGATAGTTATAGCTTCCCATATTCAGTCAGATCGTAATGGAATTATGATTTTCAGTATGACCTATTAATTTGAGCTGCAATGAATATCCAGTTGACCTTTAATTGCTAACTAGTTTTCAAAGCCTTAATCTTGATGAAATCATAACATTATCAACATAAGATTAGAAATATCCAGGTCTTACAGCCTAGTCCAGATTTTCAATTATCTCAATTAAGGCATGGTGTGTTGTAGGTGTAATAAATTAATCACAAATATTGAGAGCTTTACATGCTCTAGTGTTCTTTGTCTATCTAACACAGTCACGAAGCCATGTTAGTGAGCACTTATAACGAATACTTTTTATTAAACTGCTGAAGTGAATTTTATTAAAACTGTCATCTGATGAGTATCGTTGAGGGTCACTTCAAAACCTTTGTCCTATCAAACTGTACCTGCCTAAACCAATTTCATTCAATTCCTCTGCTTTCTTAGTTTCTCAAAACTTGTGACGAGATATACCTTTCTATAGTATACCATTCTATATAAAGCTTGTATTTATCTGGTTTCAGGAAAGGAAAACATCTTTAGAAGATGGCTGAAAGCTGCTGCAAAGTACTGTTCATTGCGGTCCTTGTTCAGCTGTTCTGCAAGGTGTCCACGTGGAACAAACTAATGGAAGGTATAATTATGAGGCAGCGTTATAACCAAGGGACTGAACTACACGACTTAATGTAGGGCATAATAAAATTTCTTCTGATTGAAATGATAGAGAGGCATACGGTAAGTTACAACCGGACACATGTTGCTCTATTTCTCACAACCACCCTTCTAAAGATCTTCATTTCAACCTAAAACGACCTTTATAACAGTTATGTTACTGTGCCGCCATCGGCGTCTGCGATCGTGCAGCAACGCAGGCTACGATTTATCGGGCACACTTTGAGAAGTAAGGATCGCTCTCCCCAGCCCCTACATGAAATCATGGAGTGGAAACCCACTGAACTATACCGCAGAGGCTTCCCCGATCTTTGTACTTATCGTGACTGTATTAACGGCTTACTGTTTCTTTACTGGTGTACAATTGTCGTCTGTAAATAATCGTAATGTGTGGAAAGCGTGCGTTGATGCTCGCACTGTGAGGAACAGGAACGGGTTGTCCGAACAACACCAGCCTCCAGAAAGAAAGAGAAAAAAGTTGCTGTGAGCTTATCGGTACTATTATTTCAGAAGCGACTTTCTTCGAGGGTGATATGGAGCTTAATAATCAACAGCTGCAGCATTTGACTGACGATACCCCTTACTTGCAGAAGCGCGCCGCCATTATTGATCCATTGTGGCCTCGTGTAATCCCTTACGATTACAGCCCAGAGATTGGTAAGTGAACTTTTACATCCTGTGTGCACCTACTCCTTCAAAATTGAATACAAATTGAGATTTTGTAAACTTGTTACTTGAGAATTTGTAAACTTGAAACGTTTTCTATCTGCAATTGGTATCCGTCTTAATTAATATTAAAGCAACATGCGTAATCACGTTAAGGGCCTACCTCCTCCAAAGATTAAGCATTGCAGTCCAACGATGCAACGCAGCCTGTGTTTTAGGTACCACTTCTTCAAGAGATTTGACGGAGGAGAATTTTAAATTTATAAATCGTCAGGGCAGTTTCTTTATTCATTTTCCATTTTTTAATAAATAAATATAAAACTTGTTACTTAGTGTCAATAATCTATATTATGATCATGTGCTAAGCAGCGATTCTCCATTGTCCAATCTATTATATTTCAATACCATAGAAAGAAGTACTCGCGCCATGCATGCTATTAAGGGTGCTATCGAAGATTACGAGAAGAGAACATGCTTACGATTCAAACATAGAAAGAAAGAGTCTGGATATCTTCATTTCCATGTTGGGGCCGGGTGCGTGTTACAAAGAATACCACATTCTCATGTGTTATACATAGATCGCTTCCAATGTGTTACATGTTTATCTAGTGATTATAATACCTACGTATAGCTACTATATAGCTGTAAGATACATAATTATATCAAGTCCTTAGACGCCTGCACATATAAATTAAATCGGTTTTGTATTAGGTTGAGAGTCATATATTATATACAAAAGAACATCACATCCATTGAGTAAGTACAAGTCTGAGTACACTAAAAACCGTGTGATAACTGTTCAATAGCATACATGATGCATATATAACTATGCCTAACTGTTATGTATTCGATGTAGTCTGACGTCATTATGTTACGTAATAATAACACATGTTTAACCTAGCCTCGTTTACATATTAATTTAGAACAAGTTGAGCTACGGTCATGAACACACGTCTCATTCGCTGTCTCGCTTTACCTCCTTGCCTTCCCTACTGGTTATCTTGAACCCACGAACATTAATATGTATGTATGTGGGTATATATTTCTGAAAAACGGCATGACATGCGAATTACAGTCAGAAAATGGGAATAATTAATTACAATCAAATAGTAAATAGCAAGATAGATTTTCATTAGATAAAAGTTTTTTAAAGGTATAAATATTCGATGTTGATCTGGTTTTGAGGGAAAGAGAATTATAAGCATTGATGGCTCTAACTGCGAAGGAGGACTTGTGTCGCTGACTTTTGCACAGAGGATACTCTAGGCGCCCGTGTGGGGTAAGGTTGAATAACATGCTAGCGTCAATATCAACAAGACCATTAATAATTTTGTAATAGTAAATTAAATCAGCATGCAGACGGCGTCGTTGAAGACTCTCAAGGGATAACAATTGCAGGCGAGAGGGATAATCTATATCTTTATCAGAGAGAATGGCTTTCGTGAAACACTAGTCGTAATACATGATACTAACATACTCTCTTTATATTTTCAGTTGTTCTTCCCCAGTGGGCTACTTCAACCGTGTTAATAAGATCTCTCTTGCTAGTGGCTGTTGGACAAAGGGCACAGTAATACACGAAATTGGACACAGTCTTGGTTTCTTTCACGAACAGAGCAGACCAGACAGAGACCAATATGTCAAGATACTATGGGATAACATCCCTCGGTGTAAGTCAATGACATAATTATATGATAATCACGAATTCTTAGCCAGTGTATATAAAGGTGAACCAATGTCAACAATATATTCGTATCATACGGGACGCTTGCACACTTCAAAACTTGAAAATATAAGAAGAGGCCTTATCTATCTTTTGCTACTTATATTGGTAGATAATATGTTTTTCATTTCAATTTGACATCCTGGAAAATAATATACAATAAATATATAGAAATTGATACTTTATAATATGAAACTTGGCTAAAATTATATACAAATTACTCAATAAAATTAACTGAATGTAAACCTAAACTTACTTAAAATTACTACTTTACTACTTTTTATTACTTTACTTATATTTCGTGCACATTTGTTGTACCTTAATTTTAATACCATGGAAAACAATTCTGTACTTTTGACATTGCTCTGACAACGTGAGGTGCAGGATGGGTCCCTTATAGGTTTACTGTTTACCAAATAACGATACAAAAAAGATGCCATACAGAAGCTAGTTATCCTGGTTTGGTGAATTAGCCTTGCTTACTCAACCTCTTTTAATCAACCTCTTCTCAATGCACAACCTCGTCACTTATTTCTCTGTAGATTAGTGTTATCCAATCTTCTATTCATTTCTGAATGACTTCTCACCATCGAAAACAACTGTTGCTCTTGCTCTCCGTTGTGATTTAAAAATGTTTCATAGCTATGGTTTTCATATAATTTTATTTCATGAGTCAAAAACTACCCTTTCTGCTTAATATTTCACCGGAAAATATAATATTCCATTACTGCCTAATATCCTTGTTGGCTTGCCATGTTGGGTTTGCTAATTTACTTCGCTTAGTGAGTTTGATAGTATCAATATTCATGCTATGTCTGCCAACGCACTAATAACATCAGGAAAATAAACGTTGTGCTTCATGCATGATATATGAGCAAATAAAAGATGCAAGAATGCAAACAGTTGTTGCCACTTTCTCGTTTCATAGTTCGTCTTGGTTAGCGTAGCTCAGCTTTTTCTATTTTTTCAGTGGAGATTGTTTTATTTCAAAGTCGGATATGTCAAGATTAAAGTAATACAAGTTTATGATGTTAATCAATACAAAAATCAGAAATACATAGTTAAAACTTAACCTTAGGAACAAATACAATTAAAAGCTATGCAGATGGTACAAAACAATTACAAGTTGAAAATCTCATGCAGAAATGTTTTGAGTTTTCTTCTTGAAGAAACAAGAAAGTTGGATGGGGCTGCGATATCACTATTTTCTGAGTGTACTACAAGTTGCATAGATTTATTGCTTTACACATTCAGTTTTTCTATGACCTTACCCGTGGTTCATAACTACATAGATTCATGCATAGATTCGTTGCTTTACACATTCAGTTTTTCTATGACCTTACCCGTGGTTCAGAACTACACAGATTCATGCATAGATTCGNGTTCAGAACTACATAGATTCATTGCTTTACACATTCAGTTTTTCTATGACCTTACCCGTGGTTCAGAACTACATAGATTCATGCATAGATTCATTGCTTTACACATTCAGTTTTTCTATGACCTTACCCGTGGTTTTTCCTTCTTGTTTTTCAGCTGTTCAGTTTAACTTTCAGAAACAGCATCGCAACAACATCGATTCTCTGAATGTGCCTTATGATTTTGCCAGTGTCATGCACTATTCAAGACAAGCCTTTGGTAACGGCAAAATCACTGTTGACGCAAAAGATCCAAAGAATTCCCACTTAATACGACGTAGAGACGATTTGAGCCGACTCGATGCCATTCAGATGAACTTACTCTATAAATGTCCAGGTGAAAACAGCAAAATGAAGCAAGTGATAATTTATTTTCATATAAACAGATAACTTACAAAAATAATTATTGTAAACATGTCTAATACATTATAATTAATTTCTATAATCAAAAACTATAAAATTACTCCACAAATATTTGCAATACTTGCTATTAAACTAAATTATTAAGAAATAAAACACAAAAGCCTGAAATGTCAAGACCTGACTATTTGCAAACTAAAAAATGTGATATCAGTAATAATTATTATAAATATAATATAAAAACTTTTTATGCTTACATCATTAGGGTAAATAAAAATCTTGATATTCGGAATCCTACTCATCATTTCCACTCACGTTTTGTACCGTTTGATGAAAAGACATTCCGAGTGTCCGAGAGTCTTATTGTTTCGTAATGTTCCGTTAATCTTCTTGTCTTTAAGGCAACAACGCATCAACAACAGCAAAGCCACGTAAGTCATATCTATTTGGCCAATTATTATACTTCATGGCATCATCTTCATTACATTCATAAAAAATATTGACAAGAAACTATCGGAATTTTATTTGCTGATCTTACTATGGAAAAGTGGAAAGAAGCAACCGTTTAAGTTTATTAATTTGTACACAGACCATTTGAATCAAGAAACAAATGTAACCAACCGCACTTTGAATGGCAAACTATGTATAACGTATAGTCTTGATTGTACGTATTTTCCACACGACCTATGCAAGTATTATCTGCTATAAAGTACAAACAATCACCAGCACCAGTATCATCATTATGTTTTATAAGATCGTCAACAAATTAGTTGACATTAAAGTTCCAAGTGAGTTGAAGCTGCATCCATCGCCGACACGAAGTCACGGATTGCGGTTCGACCTTGACACAACCAAGCTGAACTCACGCCACCATTTTTTCTACAATCGTGTAGTCAGGGTATGGAACTCTTTGCCAGAAGAAGTGGTCTATTCCAAATCTTTATCTGTATTCAAATCTAGACTCGCGTCACACACGGGTATCGCCCGTTGATGTTGACTTTTACACTTACAATTGTATTTAAACGACCGTTTTGTGTTAGCGT
This sequence comes from Calvadosia cruxmelitensis, assembly GCA_900245855.1. Taxonomy (NCBI): domain Eukaryota; kingdom Metazoa; phylum Cnidaria; class Staurozoa; order Stauromedusae; family Kishinouyeidae; genus Calvadosia; species Calvadosia cruxmelitensis. The sequence goes on from OFHS01001451.1 coordinate 9,105, forward strand.
ACTTGCTACCTTTATTACGTGTATTCTTTTCAATTTTCTTTTTGAATTTTTTTAAATAAAGACAGATTCATTATCATCATTCCATCATTATCATCCTAATCAATATCTTCAATATCGTCATCATAATTTGGTCATCACTGGAGTCGATTTATTCTAACAAACTATTGCCTGTCTTATGTTTTCCATTAGCAATCGTCGCCACTACAAAACAAAGCACAGGTAAGGAAAGGTGTCTAGTATAGAGAAGTGCTCCACAGCTGTCTATATATTAGAAATGGAACGAACTTCGAATTTAAATTTGATTTTGCCGAACTTCGGTATCAAGATTCGAAATCGGGGAGAACAAGAGCCAGCAGCAGAGGAGATTTCTCCTTGCCTCGTTTCAAAACGACAAACTGAGGCAGACAAAGCGTCACAATAACTGCTGCTCACATCTACAATGTATTGTCAGCGTCCCATCCGAAGATCTTGGCGGCAAGGAACAAGAAACGACTTATAACCAATCTAAATTACCTCGAATAGAACAGGGTATTGCCCTGAGCATATTACATGACTGTGTGACATTCTATCTTATTTTAGTTAAAGTATGGCAAGTTGTATTTTATTAGCGGTTCATTAGCGTGATGCTTTCTTTTATCATTGTAGCATAGCCTTTTACTGTATATATCCCTATTTTAAATATTTATAACTCTACTGTAATATATCCCCTAATTTAGAAATTTCTTTATGGCACCAACCTCGTCATTCTGTAAAACATGCCCCTGTTGGCAACTGAGCGCTACTTAGCTCTCAGTTGAATACGAGTTGAAACAAATAAATTGATTGATTGATTGAATTCAATTTGAAATCGAAATCGAAAAGCTAACAAAACAAAACTCGGCTTTGCAAACAACTATTTTCATTCAGAACTTAAGGTTTTTTCTCAAAGTAATTCCAAAACAAGTTTCCGATAGTTTTCTGCTGCCATGCCTTTAAATGATTCTTTCAGTCACACAGCAAAACGATGGAAGTACTCAACACACACAGAACTTATGAGACTAAGTGTTAGTTTATTCGATAGCCTCTTGGCTAAGATAGTTTTTGAAGTCGTTTGTGAATTGCTTTCGCGTGGTTTTCGGTCATTGAAGTTCAAGTTTGTTTATAAATCTGTAATCTGCCTCTATGTTTCCAATGGACTTGTTATCCCTCGGAGAATTATTCTCTTTGAAGGAAATCAAAATTATTCGATTTCGAATTTGTTTTTCCAAATCTTAACTTTTGAAATTCGAATTCGAAATCGAAATCGAAAATTTCTAATACCTAACATCGTCCCATCTCTACTATATACTGTATGCATGAGATCTTAGTAGCCACTGACCTCATAGCTGGAGCAGATCATAAATGATTATAGGCATATGATAATTTTGCATTTAGAATAGATTTCGATAATCGCTCAAAAGCTAAGGAATTTTCAAACAACCTGCAATACACGACGCAAGCACCTATAACGCCTAGCAACCTGCTAAGGGGGGATACCAGAATTTCCACCGTGTAGGGGCTGGCTGCCTTCCCAACCATGTTGTTTGAAAAAAATTGTCATAAAACTTGTGATAAATTAATAATAAGAATAAGAAAATATAATGAAAAATAGCCTTGATGATAATAACACTAATTCACTTGTAAAAACAGCGACAAATATGAACCACTTTGTATTCTACTAGAAAAGAAAATTTAAGAGGGCTGACATTTCCCGACCAAAGGCTTTAGCCCTTTGCTGCCTTATTCCTCTGAATCCATGTCTGCAGATTGTGAAGCAAACTAAATCCACTGTCTAATGTTGTTTTTTTTATTTCAAATCTGTTTTATTATCCAATGCCTGAAAAGGACATTTTACTTGCATATCTTGTAGCTTAGAAATAACCATAATAAGTTCTCACAAAAGTTCAAATGAATGTTATACCGTGGCGTCAAAAACAAGTCTATTCTGACGACTATCAAAATTAATGGCTATAATATTTACAATTTGATATCTACAATCTAAAACTTGCTTGAAAAACACAGTAGGGAGAGTCCCAAAATAGTAAATACTAGCTGGTCCGCGCTGCTAACGCAGCTGCGTCCAGCGTCTTTGCTTCGCATTTGGGTGGATATTAATTAGTCCAATACATATCACAGTTCTCTGCTTGCTACGCAACCTCAGCCAGCTTCGAATGCTTGGCATTGTTTCTCAGCTGAGCTAAGGCTCCCAAGAGACTGAAATCGATCCTTTCGAACCGTTCGAGCGCAACACCATTCGAGCGCATTTGCGCTGTACCGTGTGTTTTGAAACCTGGCACAACCAGCGCCGTGTTGTTTCCCAAAAGTCTGGAATTTCGTACTTGCACATAAGTGACAGGTGCCCGGTTTTGAACATACATACATACATACACACAAACATACAAACAGACAGACACTTGTGAAATAAAGATACAGATATGTATTTGGACTATTTATCCCTCTGTGATGTGCTCTTTTGAATACCTCTCCCAATTGCGACTCTCACGCGTATGCAGTTGATAAATTATCATACATGATTAATTAAAAAATGATAAATTATCTTTCATGATTAATTAAAAAATGATAAATTATCATTCATGATTAATTAAAAGATGATAGATTATCATTCATGATTAATTAAAAAATGATAAGTTATCATTCATGATTACATGACACATTATAAGTCCTCATTATAAGTCGTGTAATGCGATGTATCCTTATAAAGGGCATTCTAATAATCATTTCACAATTTAAGTAATGCATACTGGATTATCTTCTTTCTTCTCCAGCTCCTTCTACAACAAAGCTAGTGACTAAAGGTAATAATTGTATCGTAAGCTTCCTCGTCTATAAGTTGAAACCAAAGCTGATCAGGTCGCGATACTCATCACCATCATCATCATTTCAATTGTAATACGGTGCTGTTACATGAACAACCCAGTCCTCCGTTTGCAATAAATTACTCAGAGAAAGATTACGGTTGTATACAATGCTGTTAATCGCCAAACATATTAAGGTTGCGGTTTTACAAATTGGGACCTGTAATTTCTGTAAAACATATTTTAAAAAGTTACGGTTGCACAGATTGAGACCCGTAGAACCTTTTCAGGGCACTGTGACATTTAATTGTTAGAGCAAACCCCCTGCGACCCATTACCGTCTGTTGCCAGCAAATTAAGATGTCATGAAATGGCTGCTTAGTCCTATAGGTCGGGATACTACTTAAGGTATAGATAAAGTAGTCGCCATTCTGAAATAGTAGATCATTTGAATGTTTGACAACTCCAGATCAGGTATAGTAACAGTTAAATCTGCTCCAGCCAGTACATCCCTTTACGTCAAATATAAGAGGTATCAGAATGGTACTTGTGTTTCGAAACATTATTTAAAATTCTACGCCCCTGATAAATTTCGGGGAACACTTCAATATGCATTTATTCTTTAAACGGTATATATTTTATTGCATATATTGAAAAACCACTAATACACTCACAGAAGAGCGTTAGCAAAGAACAGTACGACATTTTTAAGCTATCGCATGTTTTGTGGGGCAACCTTTAAGTGCTCCATTAAAAGTTTCATCAGCATTGGACATAAACAACTTTTCAGTGGTTTCGTGTTTGGTTGCTTACGACAGGTCTCGAACTGTAATTAATATGAATATCTTTATTTCGATGCTGCTGCATCTCTATAGCTTATTGGTTCTGTCTGTTTGTACATTTTCAATGTTCTCATATCGAACCAATTTCATTTCAACAGCAGTTGTGACAGCACGACCACCAACTAAAGGTATAAAACTACTTATAAACATTTTGTTAAATATTTTACTGCTGCAATCGTCAAGACGGTATTAATTTGTAAATAGAGCTTTTTAATTGCTCCCAGTATCTCAAACTGCTTACTTTGAAGCGCCTTCACTCGTGCTCATACTACGATGGCCAATCTCAAGGATTGTTCTCAATCTGTCAAATTTACTGTAAGGGAAACTCCATTAACACGTATATATGTGTGTTTGTTTATTTGCCCAGATGGGACAGGAAAATAAAGGAGGGATCTACCCTCGCTTACATACTTCCATTATTGCATGTAAGCAACAGTATAGTAAATATTTTATACAATAAACAGTTCTAATACAACAGACAGTTGCATGCCAGATCCGTTGCTCTCAAGCCAGATTTGAATTGGTGGAAGGACTTTGTTGTGACGAGGGCTTCTGCTTACATACATTCTACATACATTTTACGTACATTCTACATGCATTAATACGGCTCGTCTTCAATTGGCAATTAAGAAATAAGTTTTCTATTATAATTATTATGATTAATATGACTATCATGAGCATCTTTACTGCACTTTGATTACAGCTCTTATGCTTGTATATGCAAACGGTATCGTATTCAATCAATAATTGAGGTGATAGCCCTAATTTTTAGATAAGTCACTGAATAATGAAAATGTAATAATAATTGATACTTCTTCTGGCGTTAAAATCACTAAATGGATTGGTGCCAAAGTATGTGTCGGATCTCGTCAAGATCAATACCCCCAACGCGGAATTTACGCTCTGCTGACGACAACCAACTGATTCAGCGAACGTATAACTTCCGGACATACTGCCGCCGCGCGTTTTTTTATGCTGCACCTCTCCTGTGGAACTCCTTACCTCCTGAGGCAAGGTCCACGCACTCGCTTGTGGACTTCAAAGGACTCATGAAGACTCACCTTTTTAAAACTGCGTATAGTTCTTAATTTTGGCAATTATTGTACTTTATGAAAGCGGTTTGCTTACCTTGCATAGATTTTATTTAGCTGTACATTAGAGTTAGCTCCCAAACTTGTAAAGCGCTATTGGGCAACCAGATTGGAAATAGCGCAATATAAATAAATAAACTATAATATTATTATTGTTATGCAATTATTCATACCAATATATTGATTATTACTTGAATATTTTTAATCATGCATTGTGCTGCGTGTCTTGTACTTAGAATGTATTTCTCCGTTTACAATAATTCTAATGTCAACTAAATTTTATTTCAACAGCAGCTGTGACAACGCGACCACAGACTCAAGGTATGAAAATGTTTAAGTACAAAGACTTTGTATAATACATGCATAACTGCATCGACCAAAGTTATTCAGTTATAAATAGAAATGATCGTTCCATATATATGCTTTCATTTGAAGCGCGTTTGCCCGAACTTTTATTTCTTAAGGTCACTTTCAAGGATTTTTTGGCTTGAAATTGTCACCTTCGGTATAATATTGAATTCCTGACACGCATTATGACGAAGGGTCTTCGTAATTATATCGATTGACAACGCTGTTGTTTATATGCACTTTGAGATACGGGAAGGTCTGAAGTCTGCAAATGGCCATATTACATGATTTTGTTTTACCATGGATTGTACGATTTAAACTCGTAAAAGTTCTACCATAAATAGAACTAATATCCTTCTATAGATGAATACTTAACTCAAGAAATATAGTACTTTTGCTATTGATAAGCTATTAATTTTAGTTGCACTTTTTACCCTTTGCAAGTTGGAATAACGAGCTAGAGCTGCAATGCACAATCATTATGTGGAGGAACTGCCCTGAACGAGATTCGAACTATAGAACGATTGACTCACAGAAATGATTCTTTCGTTATGTAAACTTTTCTATATTTCTACTAGCACCCACGGCAGCTCGTACGACTGCAAGACCATCGACAAAAGGTGAGGCATTTTCTATCTTATGATGATCTGACTATCATCACATAATCGTAGGCTATAGTCGGGTTTATCGTTATGACGCCAAGAACTTTTCCATTGTATTTTGGTATACAAGAAGGTTGACCTCTATACAATTATAGCGATGAGACTGATAATTTATTATTTGAAACGCAATTGACCACACTCTTAACTATAATGCAAAAAAATTTCCATGTAAGAGTAAAATTTCTTATGCCAAGGAATGTTATTCTTAAATCTATAGTAGATAAATATTTTTCAAACGCCGTAAGCTACAAACTATTAAGCCCGATGCGAATATTGCTATTGTTCTTTCAAAGATCAAGTTTTATTTTAAGCATGTCGATAATTGAAACAAGAAGACAGTTCTTGGCTAGAAACTATCTTTTTAAATGTAAGAATATAACTTCAAGGATTTTTCTTGGTTGTCAAACGTGTCGGTTTCAGCTCAGAAACATACGGCGAACACGCTTGTATTCCAACATACATTGGAATGCGATTCGTAACGTTTTTCCGTTACGGTGGAACAATCATAAAGAAACAAGAAACGAGCAATCATATCATATTGTATTGTGATTATTTCATTCAATTTCATTCAATCTGTTTAACTGAAAAATACATTTTACTGGCAATTACTAGATAAAAACTTAGTCTTGATAAAATACATAATTAAAATAAAGATTACAGTGACAACAGACCTAATCTTATGACTATCAAAATTAATTGCTACAATATTTACATCATAATCTCAAAATCTAGTCATATTTATACATTGTAACACAGCATGTATTCGTATTGCTTTGTATGCCTTGTTTACGTGTCTGAAATATACTCCTATCAATTAATCAATCAATCAATCAATCAATCAATCAATCAATCAATCAATCAATCAATAATTCATTCTGTTTGGTACCTCCGTTTTATGATGCGTTACTTTGCAATATGAATGTAAGTCATTATTTTTGAGTATATATCCATATTTAAACAATTTTAATGTCGTTTGTCTTGACAGTTGCACCGTTAACAAGACCACGAACGGAGGGTAAGACTGCAGCCTTGATTTTTAATCACATCTTCATGGCGACCACACAGGGGACACATACAACGAGCTATTTTATGACTGATGGTGGACTAGTGTACATGCAGATACTGTTTCGGTTCTGGGAGTAAATGAAAGTTTATCTTGAAGCATGTACTTACTTAGAATATTTGGTCACTTATAACAGGTTGTCCACGAAAGACATGTGGAGAGACAAACCAGACTTCTTAATTAGCTAGAATAGTCTCCAATTGGTATCTGCAGTTTAATAAACAGTCAGTGCAGTTCATTTATATAAAGCGATGCGTACGTTTTCACTCATCTGTGGAAACAAAAGGTCGAAGCAGTACGTTTACAAAACTTAGCTTTGTATTTCGAATATTCTTAATGAAGGAAGCGTTGATATCTTTGCTCGATGTCCATTATACTGAACAGATCTATTTGCCATAATTTCAATTGATTGTACCTTTCCAGCTCCCGTTGCTACAAAAGCGCCAACAAAAGGTAAGAGGAGCCAAGGGCTAAAATGTTGTTTCCGCAGTATTAAAACACCTCGAGATCATTCCATTTTGATTTCATAAGAACATGATATCAAGTTCTGAAACTAAATTTGAAATAAATCTGATATTCCAGTAACAACCGTAATTCAATGTAAAGTTTGTTCATTATTACAGCTGAAGTAATTTTACATACAGTACTATGTGATCCTTGTATATGATGTACATATAATTGTATATTACTGCATTTTTCAGTGCCAATTGCAAAAACAAATCGGCCAATTACAGTCAAACCGAAGAAAGGTGAGTGACTAAAATCACATTTGACTTCAGCGACTGCCTAATGGACTATTGATATGTGGTAATGGACCTAGCACAGGTGGTCACTTAATGAAGGTCAAACTGTGTTTATTTTACATTTATTGAAGCATTTTCAAGGTGATCTGGTTAGCTCAGTAGTCATATTATGACAGCTAGACGTTAACACAATTTAGTCCATAATCGTATGACTTCATAAGATCTACATTCGAATTATTTTTGCTAAGCAGTGCTAAGAGATATTTTAATTTCAGGACATATTCAGGGTGAAACCATAATTCAGTAATGCAGTTACACCGAATAATAAACCATTACATCGATTCCATTTAATGCGAGTAACGTATTCCTATAAGAAATCTTGTTGCGGTAGCATCAGACTCCATAACAAACAAGACTCAGTCAATCGAAGGAACGATTATGTTGCAACGAGTATAATTCAAGACCGAATGAATCATGTAATGCAGACTTACAGATATATATAGTGCATCAAGCACGAATACGAGACCAAATGAAAACGAAGTTAGGACGTCACTACAATCTGCACTGATGCTCTGCTAGTCTTTAAAATGTATAGTCAAATATCAACATGATTAACTGCACCGAAAATTAAAATGAGCATCGAAATGTTATTTACGGTTATAGAACAGTATACATTTAAACATATAAAGTTTGGAGATTTAGTAATGTCAGTGTTCTATGATTGCAAATCTATTGAACTAGAAAAATTCTTATAAGACTCAAGTCTTGTCAAAGTCCGTCAAAGCACTTTAAAAAATGCGACTATGTTTATACTCCAATTGTTTAGGCGAATTTCCTATCTATATTCGATCAGAAGGCTGCTCTGATATTTACAAGACACCTGGCTATTGTTGTGGCAAAGCGACAATTATGATCAGTGGAGTTGATTATTCGTTGAATCAGAAAGGATATAACATCGTTGTGGTTGATCCAAAAACGGGTGAGCTCAGCATTGCATATATTTCATGTATTACACCGTACGCCGTTTCTATATGTCAATTTTTGTAAATGTCAATTTTAAACCAAGGTAAGCCAATGGCTTGTCAATGTATTTGTTTTGTTCTCAGTTGTATAGAATTAATTAAAACGTGTTAGACATTTTTCACCAGAGTAACGTTTCTAAGATCTTAGTTTATCTGAAAATATATCTATCTAAGTTATTACAGTGAAAAAAGACTTGTCTTATTTGAAGCTATCGATAATTAAAACCATATTGGATACAACGCATATTGCAAACATGTCGGTTAGGCCGGGAGTCGAACCCGGTACGCCTACCTAATTGGCAGCCACGCAGCCTATAGCCACTAAATCCAGAATGACATCGTTTATGCAAATCAGAGATAACTTTACGAAATTCACTGATGAACAGAGATCTACACGAATTTAAAATTTAGCGCAGTACAGTGCATTATAAGTCAGATATTGTTAAAGCAGAATTCACTTATGTGCGATTGCTGTTGCGTTAGCGGTATATACAGTAGCTTTATAATAACGAAACAGTAATCTATCCGGCAAATTAAACAACTACTCGGGGTATAAAACCAAATATTTGAGATGTCAGCAAATGTATGCTAATTGTACTTGTACAACTATAAAACTATTTTAACTCTAGGGTCTCCCGAACAAACAAGCAGATTTGTGCTTAAGGGATGACCCATGATCACATCATGTAACCAAATTACTTGTTCTTCACACTTTCTGTAATCACTTGTTTTGTATTTCGTTTACGAACTGGTCTAAATATATACTCATACTCATACTCATAATTGATCTCATTTATTGCATGGATGCCAATAGGTCACATGACCATGCGAGATACCTTTGACGTTGCCAATGATACCTTGGCCTCAGACAGAATGACAGAATTCATTCGTGTCACGATTCCTGACGGTTCGGTCGTTGGTGTCGCATCGCAAGACAACACATTCGGAAGTGCACCAGTTTTAGCACTTCAATATATCGGAGCATACGGACCGATTTTAAAGTAAGCAGGATAATGCATTTCATATACCCTCGACAATGCACGTCTTGACTTTATGTTGATACAAATCCATTAAGAAAAGCCAGTTGCTGTTTCAGAGAGAAGCTTGCAGAATCGCTCAAATCAAACTTCACTATTTATAGCAATTTAAGTCAATCAAGATAAAAATGTGTATTAAATTTCTAGGCTCTACGCAGACCCCCTTTTGCAGTTTAAAATTCATTCATTTTGTTGTCTTATTGCATCGTAGTTTACTTGCGCAAATGATGTATCCATTGTCAATGGTGGAAATTCTAGTCCTGCAATAATTTAAATATTGTGATTTAAACCTAGTCTTAGATTGCTGTATATATAGGTAGCATGACGGGTAAGAAGCTTCTACTCGGTTGAACATTGGACTGCGTACCTCTGTTTTGTGTCGGTGTGATCACTCCAAAATTATTCAGTTCAACCAAGTGCATACAGTCAAACCTGTGTTAGCGGCCACCTCTATGGAGCAGCCACTGTGTATAAAGGCCACTCTTCATAATCCCAAATGACACTTTCCATAGAAATCAATTCATTTTGGATATACTACGTATAACGTACTTCAGTCAAAGCGCGTGCTTATCATATTTCTTATTCTTTTGAATTATTTTAGTGAAGAGTGTGCATCCTATGCTTTACTCGGATACAAAGGAAGCGTACGACCAACGTGGCTCCTTCAAGTTCAACAAGGCAAAGGCCAAGGGCCAAGCATCATCAGTGCGAGTATCACCATGTTTAAGGCTGGCTAGAAACAAGTGTTCATACTCGTTCACACCATGTTCACAGTGACATTCTATACCTCCTTGATGCAGTTTAATTGTGACACATGTTTAAACTGAACAAATTCAGCAATAGTAACAAGCATGTTTGACGGTGATACGCATGCGAGGTAGCCAACACCGCTCCTACACTGACCAAAGAATATTGCAGAAAACATTCTACAGCTTTAGAATGTACACATTTTACTGATTCAAAGATACCCTGGCTGGTATTCCAAGGAAGACTCAGTGAATCTTCTATACTCTTTAATTGACGGTCATTGATATTGACCGACAGCCAGTGACAGCCCTTGATAGTGACCGCTTCTAGATCAATGAATTCACATAGTAATCTATTTGACTTATCAAACGAGAAGACTACAAATAATCTAAGAAAGGCCAAGCTGTATTTCTTTATATATCGCAAAATGCAAAATCTATTGATGATAGTGCCTTGGTCGAGTGGAAATATCGCTGTACACTTCATAGAAGATAAAAATCCAGAAGAGCTATATATACAATGAATGCATTCCTGTCGTGAGATCATGACTGAATTCAAATATGAATATTGCAAGGAAATTTAACGGGAACTATTTGTCGAAGAGCTCAGAGTGTTTGGAATGGCTGTCGTAGTGTCGATTGTTTTTTCATCGTATTCTGACAGCGTTCTTTCAATCCAATCTCTGTACATGGTTACCTTGGTCCCAACCGTGTAGAGCTCTTTAGATTTGCACCTGAAAATATAACAACTTAAATTAATGATAGAATGATCAAAGCAAGTACATATGGATACGATAGTATCAGGATGTCATCTGTTTCTGTTGAATGAGCTTTAAACACCTCTAATGAAGTATGATCGATATGTTGCTGTAACAGACCTCGTAGGTAACCTATCCTAGAATGGAGCTTGCGTATATGTAAGTGGTACTTTTGTGACACCCAATTGGGATAAATAGCCCCATCCATAAAGCGCGAAATAGTTACGATGCTGGCCAAAGCTGTGTAAAGTGGCCCGGACTGGCTAGTACTTTTTAAACAATACGTAACACTTTAAATCGGATATAGGCCAAGATGTAGATGCATTTAAACGGTCTATAAAACTTTTCGGAGTGTTCTGTATATTCTATTGAAAGAATTCTCTTACATTGGCGACCCCCAACTGAGAATCCCTTGCAGGACGTAACGACCAGCAGAACTTCTGCAAACGACAGGCCCACCACTGTCACCATGGCAACCACTGACGACATCGTTTAATTTCCCGCTCAAGCACATCATGCTATGAGTCATGTTGAGTAGCGAGGCATATCGACTGGCGGAAACCTTTCTCTGACACGTGGATAGAGGGCGAATGGCAACTTTGGCTTGCTGCAATAAGTTTGCATAGCTCCCAAACATGTGTGTCTTTCCCCAACCTGAAACAATAGAATGTCATGGTATGACAGCACGGACATATGATAATGATAATCGGAAATAATCGGAAACATGACTTCTACCCATGCTCGTAACACTCATCCAACATTTTTAACGGTAGCGGCACATGCTGCACATATTCCAGGCTGATTGGAGATGAGATATGCGAGGTAAATTCTTGCATATGACTGACTCTATTTCTAAGTAACTTATTTAGTACTCTATAATGAGCTAATTTCCTTATTCCTGGCTTCATCGCTGGATGGTAGGGAAACTGGCTTTCGTTCCCTGAGTGCAGGGTTCGCGCTTCAGCAAGATCTGCGACTTGACCATGTTGCTATACCTTCGTGACGAGTGCCGCTCAATGTATCGCACGGTGCTACACTATTATCATCAGTGCAGAGTTGGTCTTGAAGCGTTGGTTAACATTTCTAGATCAGGCAGCCAGCAATCTTGACTAAGGTGGAGGGACGCGTGATCCTCTATACGCACCTCCACCGTTAATCCAGAAACTTGCATGGAAAGAGTAAAAATTCCTAAATATAGCTAGAGCAGTAGCTAACTCCAAAACATATTTCCCCTACGAAACAGTCATTGTCTGAGAAACTTATGTCAGTTATCGATTCTTTCGCCTGCACCAATCAAGGTAACCTAAGATCTCAATACATAGAACCGTGCAACAATTGTTCTTAAAGCTACGTGTTGTGCAACAAGATTACAGACTAGCAACAGCATTAAATCACAAAACAAAAATAAGAAAGAAAAAATCAAGAATCAAACGAAAATAGTAATTTAATTATACCACAACTGTATAACATAACTATTGTAAATATTTGTTTATATGTCTGAATTATACTACAATTAATCAATCAATCAATCAATCAATCAATCAATCAATCAATTAATCAATTAATCAATCAATCAATCAATCACACGTACATCACACGTACCAGTCATCATACAAGTCGTGTTTTCTGAAACCACTTGAAATGGAGGTGGCAAGCATATTGGTTTGACGTACTTCGTTAAAAGAACTGGACGCGACAGCTGAATAAGAGCGATGTCGTTGTTGTATAGACCCCCTGAGAAATACCGTGGATGAGGAATAATCTTAGTAATATTGTAAATCTGCTCGCTTCCCTCTGATAGTGACCTGCAATGATATACCAGATGTCCCTATAGATCATACAAAATGCACTCCACTTGTGATTTGTACAGTATGTAAATAATTATGTTTAGTCAAGCAAAATGTTTTAAATATAAGTGACGTTTACATATTTCCGACTTAGACACAGATCGTTGCTTTCCTGATATTTTTTCGCGATTCAGGCATCATGCAGCTTGACAATTCAATCTGATTTGGTTGCTTTCATCTCTCCGTTATTCCTTGAATGCTGAGCGTCAAGATAGAAAATAGTAACTTATAACTGCCGTCGTGAATCTACCAAAACAACTCAATGGAACATGATCGAAAACCATTCCTAAATATAACATAAATTTTGAAATATCACATTAATTGATTTCTCCTTTTCGCGATGGTACAAGTCATGTGATGTGTTTTGTAATGTTGTGTTAGACCGGAATGTAGTTATCAGTTTTTGAAAGTCAGCGGCACATTTTCCAAAGTTGAATGATGTTACAAAATGAATTTAATGTATATTTTGCATCCCATTTAGGCTTTCTTACAAATTCTGTATGTGATGGTTATATTAACTTTAATATAAAAAAAGATCTAGAACATCACCTTGTTCGGTGAATTCAAAAGTCACTACCAATGTTTTCTGTTTTATAGATGAAATGGCATAATGACTTATCTGCTGTTGCGTATAAGCAGCCTGTGCTTCAGTTATATATCTTGATCTTTAGCTTACCTGTTGTTATCTCCCAACACGACGTAGAAATCTTGACTTCTAGTAGATGGCACGCACTGTGCAGTTGTTACCAACCAATTAGAATTGATTAGGGCGGCACCACACTGGAGACGATTGATGATCCGGAAGTAGATACCTGCCTGCCACGGCCAAGCTCCCCTTTTGGCATTGATGCCCCCTACCACTCTTGTCAAGCCCATGTCTGGTATACCGCAGTTCTCTGAAATATCATATGTGAGAGAGCACAATATCATATGTGGTAGGGCTCCGTAATGGAGGGAGCATGGTAGGGGTCACTTTAAAGAAATGAGCAAAATAATTTTTCTGATTCCAATATTTTACAGACCAGAGGTTAATGTCATATCCTAAAACTACTAGCCAATCACAAATTGTCCTTAAACGTACTCTACAGTTTCTCTATAGGGGTATTCTACTTCCATAAATAAACATCCGACAATATATTTCTAGCTACAAAGCACTCTACATTGAATCCTTCCAAATAAATTCTACTTCTTATCAACAAATAGCATAGCATACATCGATATGTAACTTGCGATAGAATTAAAGCACAAGCTGATGTGATAGTGGGCTTTTTAAACCCTGGACATTGTGCGTCCAATATTTCAAAATCCTTTTACGCCCAACTTTAGTAATATTTGCATAACGTAAGTGGTTTCTTCATTGCCATTTACTCACATATCTTGGTATTTTCCACGCCCGGGTCATAATTTATTTCACTGTAGCAAAAGTTATATATGAAGACAAACAGCAATCTATACCTTGCCGCGGATATTTTGTTGCAATTGTTGGCGTCGTTCTGATTCTCGAAGAGTTGGATTTGGTGTGATTGAATGGCAATAATATCCGAGCTGACAATTCTGTTGGTCCTTTACTAGCTGTATTTTGCTTCTCTCTTACCCAATTCACAGAACGTTTTCCTTTATAGCCAATCAATGTGAATGATTGATGCTCTGATCTTAATGTGAGTCTAGTACCAATTGATTTCAGGGCTCTGTATAAATCCATTGTGAAAAATCGTGATGCTGTGTTTTGTACTGATATTAGAACTATGGTGTTATTCGGCAATGCTTGAATGAAATCAGACAGCTTCGTACATGCTATGATTCCAGAAAGAGGATCAGAAGATATGTCAAAGGACGATGAGTTCAGCACTTGACCTATAAAGTAAAAAGATAAAGTATAAAAGTAAATATACTACGATCGTCTATATGGAAGTAGCTCGGTAAGCCCAGTGACGTTCCAAGTACTTAAGTCTAACTGCTACCCCTTGGCTAAAGATTTGTGGAAGCAAATTTGGAAATTTTTGACATCTTGTGATCTAAATCGACGTTCTCCATTGACTCTGCATACAAAAATTTACGGACGTTGCTCACCCGGTAAACGTTCCTGGGAATCATTGTGATTCCACAGTTCGCAATTGTATTGGAAACGTTTCATTGACACTCGTTTCAACTTTTCGATGGTCACCTGTCTTTGACCAGTCTCCATTCTCGTAACTCTTGAGTCACTGAGCAGCAGTGAAACGTAAATAGCAACACAATTTAACCCTGATAAATATCACGAAGGTTAACTACGATCCACGTGATTAGTATTGTGTTAGAGAACTAACTCCACATTATTAACTATTTTCATCAGTTTATGAATATCACAACGTTTTACTTAAAACCTATGGCATGGTGCACTGCGTATATAGGAGGTAAGTGGTCAGTAAACTGTTAACGCTGAGTGCCGGTTTACCTTTCTGTAATCCTATTATTTCTGAGAATCAAGATAGAAAGTAGGAACATATCACATACCATGGAGTGTTTTGTATGACCTGACTGGGATTCGAACCATTGTCCCGGGCATACATGCAAGGAAAACTCACACAGGTGAACAGCTTGAAAATTACATTACTGTAGTATGAGATCTATAGTACCTGAGTGTCTTACAAGGTATGAGGGGTATATATGCCAGGCAAACGCTCTGGATCATTACATATAGGCCAAGGACATTCGTTAATCCTACACTTACCTGTCAAGTAATCCACAGCAACAATGTTGTATCCTTTCTTTTGTACAGCACTTTGCACTCCGTTGACGTAAATGAACGCTTTGCCACATGTGCCATTATATTTATCAATACCAGGGTCTTTGCATCCTTGCGAGATTAGCTTCACATCGACTATGATTGAAAAAGTAAGAGTATCTCCAGAACCAGATTGAATGAATTATTTCATGGCATAATACTCATAATTGAGAAGCTTAATTCAACTACATGATCTTAACCGGAATTAACGAACAGGATCTGCAGTAATGTAATCTGTGCTATGAAATTCCAAGTTACAATGAAAAATGTCCAAAATCTTCTGAGAATGTTCACATAGAGCAATGTTGGTGTTTACAACATCAGAAGAATTATTTTACCACAGGGTAGCTTTGGCAGAGGCAGATATTTGTTGATCTTGCTTGGACCCATTCCTTTGGCACGCTGCACGTGCGTCACCCATGACATGCTGTCGTTTCCTTTATATCCGAGAAGAGCAAATGTTGATCCTGGAGAACTATAAAAAAGAATAGGCTAATGAGAATTATAAACTTTCAGAAGATAGTTTATCTTCATTTGAAAGATAGGGTGGAATATAAAGCGCCCTATCAACATGGAGCGATGGAGAGCTACTGAAGGCTTTCTTCTTCTACTTATGCACATTCTAAAATGTACCCGCAAAGACTTACATTTCCATAGGAGTAGATGCACCGATCTTATGCAGCTCTTTAATTGCTCCTTTGATGTATCGGCTTCCATCTGGTTTCCCAGCAACGCAAACGATCGATTCATCTGGTACATGATTTTTCAGATAATCAGCAAGCCTGAAACCCGAAGTAGGGTCGAGTTGCGTTTGAAAGTGTTGCGTGTCTCTCACATTTCCTGAATACGTAAACATTATCACCAAATAGATGCGATATAATTGACCATATTCACGAACTACCATTTTGGAAAATGCAAGGGCGTTATGAGGAAGGTTGATGCATTGAAGTAAAATGATGATAAGAATGAAGCAAGATAGAATCAGCTACGCATAAATTGTCATACCTGTTGCAGGATCGAGGATAGCAAAATTGTAGCCAGTGATGTCCATAGAATACTCTGAGCCATTGATCAATATTGATGACCGATTGCAATTTTGATTCGTTGCATTGCTATGTTGGGACTTTATTACGTCGGCACAGCTCATGGAGAGGATTTCGATGTGAAGTAAATCTCCTATGAAAATAATGAATCTACAGTAACATTTGTTGTTAAGAACAAGGAACAAATTGAATCAATATCCACTGCACATAATTTATTTACCGTGCAATTTAATGCCTAGTTATCAAAAATATTTATCTAATGTTACCTAAAATATTTATCTAACATAGCTATCTAATTGTAGCTATCTAAAATATTCAAAGGATTAAGAATTGTCTTGCAAAAGCCTAACACTAAAATTTGAAAGACATTAAACTCTGCAATTATGAATTATTGACAATGAGGTTCTTCAGCCCAGTTCCATTTTAATGACGGTTCGGGTTAGCGACTCGGTCGGAGTTGGTGATAACAGGCTCTTATGTAGCATGATACTTGTTCAAATCTTGCAATACTTTAACATGATTAGAAAGCAAACTCTCGCTAAGCAGAAACATTGTGCTAACCGTTGATACCCAAACCGATTTAAACGTTTCGCAAATATGATTCACCAAATTCGTCAAATTTTCAAAAGAGAAAACTCTTACATTGACTTTAAAATAAATTGAGTGTTTACGACATATATTCTCATGATATTGAAATTAAAAATCAATTTAAAACTCTAATGTAATTAGTCTCAAAAATACATACTTCTGTCAGACATGCAGAAATAGACAACAGATCGTTATATTGAAAACATTCAACTGTTTACTTTCTCGGATTAATTTCCTTAACCCTTTAATGGTCCAATTATGAAATAGGGTGGCAAAAAAATATTTGTTGTGATAAACCTAACCCTTTTATGATTGGCAACAAGATTGTAATTTTTTTGGGTCAAATTCGGTCTTAATTAGGGCGTGGCTATTTGTTGCACATCTGCAACACTGCCCAATGTGGGTATAGAAAGTACAGCAAATATTGATAGAGTTAGAACTTAGATAAAAGACAGTAGAAACATGTTTATATGTGTAATCAGCAAGAAATAGCTTCACATATAAAAGGTTACAGCTCAGCAAGGTTAGTAGTTAGTAAAACAGTGTCACAAAATGGGCGTGGTTCCTTACAATGGGTTACAAGAACAAAAACAGTTTGAGCGTTTTCTGCAGCTCAAGCACACCTTCCATTTGCTGCAGTAGACCTTTGATTAGCCTGAGGAGCAATGTTTACATCTTTCCTGTCTGTCAGACTCTGCATCTAGCCAATGACCTACTCCATCAAATCGGACATCAGCAACCGGGTGTGGCACAGCTGGTTGGCGGCCAGTCTTTTCGCGGGGCTCGTCTTTCATACTACTTTTGCAGTTTGGCCGTCCTCTTGGTCTGGATGCCATAGGTGTGCCAGTAGTTTTGCCAGCATTAATTAGTGCCTCCACCAGGTTTTGTTGAAAGTGCAAAAGAGATAACTGCCTCGTTTTAGGGATGTTGGCATCAAAATCCCTCCGGTGAAGGGACCTTTGCATTGTTGTCGCTGGGTCAGCACTAACAAAATTGGAAGCAATGTGCACTGTGTTGTTGTCGAACCATTTGACAACAATACTTCCTGAATTGAGGTCGCTGCTACAGTCCATTGCCTCTTTTCCTTCCGCTTTCAGATCTTTTGTGGTCTCGGAAGGGCAGTTTCGTAGACGATTATTTCTCAATGTTGTCGACGTCATCCATATTGATGATCTTGTGGC
>OFHS01001452.1:0-22403 GCA_900245855.1 Calvadosia cruxmelitensis
GATTGATTGATTGATTGATTGATTGATTGATTGATTGATTGATTGATTGATTGATTAAATTCCATAAGTACTGATACGATCTGTTCTAAATCTTTGTTTGAAATTGACTATCTGGTTGTCAACAAAGACATTAAAGACAGCACTAGTCTGAAGAACATAGCTGCTAAAGGGTCCGTCATACGATTCAGGGCTGACGTTATAACGAACTATGTTTTCTCAGTGTATCAACCTTTTAGCTGCTGCAAATATCTATTCAGCTGCTGTCATTCGACTATTTAGCTGCTGTCATAACTCCATGCCACTTCATAAAGAGACAAGGTGATCGGCAATGAGGCTTGGTCTCAGCAATCTTATATATTGTAGATTTGGGGCACCGGGAGCAGACCCCAAATCCAACCGATTCAACACAGATAACGATCGACTTACCAATCGGGATCTTGTTGAACTGCAAATTGAATATGGCCAATCGCGTTTCTCTGTCTGGCAAGGGGATGTAGAGAAGACGGTCTATTCTGCCAGGTCGAAGTAGCGCTGCGTCGATGAGATCGGGACGATTGGTCGCGGCGATGAACACGACGTCCTGTTGCTGCTCCACGCCATCCATTTCAGTCAGCAGTTGAGCAAGAATCCGATCGGTGACGTCCGCTGCTCCGCCGCCACCGTCTGAGCCGTCGCCGCGTTTCATTCCCAGCGCGTCGATCTCATCCACGAAGATCACAGAGGGCGACGCCAATCGGGCCTTGCGGAATATCTGCAAAGAAAAGAATATAAAGATATCAGAGTCTGATCTAGTCACAGTGAAAATTGAAACGCAGAAGTAGCAGTAATCGCAAGATCTCATTCGCTTATAAAGTTCCAAACAGTCAACAAGTAGACAATCTCTAAATGAAACACAGAAAATAACTATACCCGTCATAAGGGTTACTCTTTCCAATGGTTATCGTGATAAAATCCATACGCAGATCGATTTTGTCAACAACGCACGTTGCACAAGCAAACGCATGTGCTGTATCCCGAAATGCATTGCGACTGGACCATGGATTGAAAGATACAGTGAAACCTCGTTAATATCACCTCGGTTAATATCACAACCCGCTTAATATCACTTCACTTTGAGAACCAAGCTCTGTCAAAATGAACTATTTCAACCCGCTTAATATCACGACCCGCTTATTATCACGATTTTTGACTGGAAAATCATAGTGATATTAACGAGGTTTCACTGTACTACTAAGGGTCATTATGTAAGCAAATTGCTTGTTTGTTTAGATGACCTTGTTTTTTAGAAACCAACATTGTTTGTTTAAAAGTAATGACAGTTACAGTATTGTATCTGTAACCAAGTAACAAATCGGCTGCATGAAATGCGATCAGTCTCCTTTTCCCCATTGCCTGTTCATGTTCAATATAATTAAAAATGTTATGACAAATCAAATCATCATTATTATCACTTTTATTTCTTTAAACTCGCATTCTACTACGGGAACTATGTACGGTAATGTAATTGCCATAGTTTTTATTAGTTAAAGTTAATTTACTTTTAGGAAAGTTAATAAAAAATATAAAAAAAGAAGAAAAATTGCCATATATGTCACGTTTTATAAAATGGTGAGGACATAAAAAACTATTATAAAAAAGATAGAAAGATGAATGTACTAGACAACAAGAAATTTTGCGATAAAAAGGGCCTTAGATACTAATTTGCTAATGCTAATAATTATTACTACTGGATACAATTAAAACACAGTCCTTCTTTGCATCAATTAAAAATCCAACTCTCTAAGATCAACTCAACGAACAGCAACAAAGCACTCATCGTGTGATGATTGTTCTACCTCTCGGAGTGCCTTCTCAGATTCGCCGAGGTATTTGTCGAACAGATCGGGTCCTTTGACTGCGATGAAGTTGAATCCGCTCTCTGTGGCCACGGCCTTGGCGAGCATCGTTTTGGAACAACCCGGCGGGCCATACAGAAGGACACCAGACGGAGGACTCACACCCAGCCTCTTGAATGCCTACAGGAAGTGCGCAAAAGAGGTTAAAGACACGAGACAGCTCTACGAAATCACTCCAGAAATTATTCATACATGGGGACTGAAGTTGAGCATAACACTGAAGGTTAGGTCTCAGATTAAATTCCTTAAATCTGCATGTTATGGGGCTCATCATTTTGCCCCGGGCTAGGGTTTACTCAAAGTCTATGAACAATACATGGCCCCAAGTGGTTTTATCAAGAGTCCAGAGTCCAGTGGCCATATCCATGAACTAAGGCTAAAGAGTAATCCAAGGTTAAACATCAAGTCTTGGGCTACAGTCAACCTTATTTAGCGGCCACCTCTATAGAGCAGCCATCCGTGTATAACGGCCAGTCTTCGTAATCCTAAAATCACACTTTCTGTAGAAATCAACCTGGACAGAAAAGCCACCTGTCTATAAAGGTCCGATTTCTTAGCTCCTTGAGGTGACCGTTATAGACAGGTTTCACTGCATCCGATTAGCTCAGTTCGATTGTACTGCATACCAATCGAATGTAAATGTCTCGCTCTCACCTCCGGATGTTTCATCGGCCATTCGACGATCTCCTTCAGGCGACTCTTGACATTCTCTTGTCCACCCACATCTTCCCATCTGACTTTGGGCACGTCCACGAGAACTGAAGCCAATGCACTGGGTCGAGATATTTGCAGGGCAGCTCGCAGGTCTGCGTAGGTGATGCACAAACCATCGCTCTCGAGTTCATCGTCACTTGTCACCAGCCCGCAATTTCTGCGCACGGCCAGGCGGCTTGCTTCTTGACAAAGAGTGTGCAAATCGGCACCAACAAATCCATGACTCAGGTAAGCAGCACTGCGCATGCGACAAAAAGACAATAAAAAGTATTGTATCTGGTAGGCATTGCAGCGGAATACATCGCGTGTGTTGCGATCACAGTTACCTGCGGATTTGCTCGTTGGACAGTGACGTCATCTTGCCATCAAGAAGTTTCGTGAGAATGTCAAATCGGTCATCAGCATTGGGAACAGCAACCTCGACTTCGCAACTGAAGCGACGTCGCAACGAGGCGTCGATGGCGTCGGCGTTCCTTGCCGTTGCAACAACAACAATATGGCAATCGCGTGGCATCTGTAGAGTGGAAAGAGAGAGCGGTCGTTTTGTCGTCTTTCAATTCATTTTGCGAAAAAGTCCAGACGCATTTAGCGAGCGGGTACAGTCTAGACATGCGAGAACATCACAACGGCTTCTGTCGCCTCTTCAGTCCACCGCATGTGATCTAGACTAATCAACAGAATAATTATCATCAAGTTTACAACATGTAGCCTAACCTGTCTTTAGCGTCCACCTGACAGGACCTGTCTTTAAAGGCCAAATAAGCACATACGTGATTTAAAATCATCCAGTGGACGTAAACTGTGCATTAAACTGTTGGCCATTTGATTATTTTAATTTCCATCACAATAATATAAATCCAAAACTTATAACGATACTTGGCGATTGTATCCCCATCCACAAAGCCACACCCTTTTAGCTTCAGTTTCGCTTTCAGACAAAGGCGTTCCCAGATGCAAAGGAGGTTTGGGTGAACTGAAGTACTCAATGCACCCTCAGAGCCATCCATTTACACGAGTTTCGAAATCTGCGGTCATTTTAGTTCTTTTTGAAAACCGGTCAATGGATATCAAGTACGGTGAGCTTTCGAAAAGTTCCAACCAATGTTGTAGTAGCCATCAGGGCTGGTTGCCCAAAACCATTTAGAGAGTGTAGCTGGAGAAGGGCAAACACTCCTCCAGTTCCATTGTACAGTTTGCGCGAGGACAAAGTTGCATGTAGTCCATTTCGCAATCATCATGTGGAACAGGGCTCTGGCTGCCCCAGCTCCACGACGAGGATGCGGTACCTCAAGAGCCTGAGTTTCAACCAATCAAACCGAGACCAAATATGTTCCAACTATTGTTCGTGGAAGGCTCTGCTACACCCAGCCCGCAATCATCATTCAGGATCATATGGCAATTCGTCCCATTCTGACCTACCTTGTCCAACATCCAGATCAAAGCAACAACAACTGCCTGATCGTTAGCATTACTGTCACGTGACGACGACACCATGAAATCAACATCGTCGATCACAATGGCACAGGGAGACCTGGCACGAGCTAGAGCCACGGCATCTCGACAACGCTGAGACGGATCGTCGGTCGACCTGCCAACGAAAGAAAGAAATGCATAGAAACAAACACAGCAAATTGATTTAAACGAGTAGAAACTGCGCGCAAGTCGTAATAGAATGCTGGCATGTTGCCCGTTCCTGTAATACGCAGTAAATATCAGTCAGCGCATTTCAGAACCGATATTTCTGACATTCATTTGAAGCGCACTAGACTGCACTCTATTCTTACTTCTAAGACTGTCAATTTGAAAGATAGTTCTCAGCTGTCAAGATGGCTAATCTCAGCTAAAACAACGTGCCTGAAAATCGATGTACAGTGCAATCTCCTTAATATCACTAAGGATTTCAACCCAAAAGGTACAAATAGTTGATTTTGACAGAGCTTCAACCAGTGGCTCTCAAAGAGGAGTGATATTAAGCGGGTCGTGATATTAACCGACGTGATAATAACGGGGTAACACTTTATCTCAAAATGAATTGGAAAGGTCAAACGCAGAGGTCAACTAGCATGAATCCCAAGATGTATTGAGACTGCGATTGGCGAATTGAGTTTCGATCAGACGATCGAAATCCACCAGTCTGCTGTTATTAAATCATAAAAACTTCCGACGAATGACAAAGTCGTGTGTAATGATCAATAACCTTTAGCCTTTCTAATAAGCCATGCAGCATCATTGGAATGAAATCTCCGCGTTGCGCAAGTTTCGTGGGACTGTTCCGTCAGGTGCTCCGGGTGAAGCGGCGAGATCAAAGGGCTTAGATACGAAGTCGAACTTGTCATCTGTCCAAATTGCAGCCGGCAATCAATGCGCATGACACTGCGTCAACAACAATGAAACATTTTGGTCAACTTTGAGTCATTTCCTCTTGCTGAAGTGAAATTATTTATTTACCAGATGAATACAGTAGACGCAGACAGGAAATTTAAGCTGATTTTGGCACATTTCCCGATATGAGAATAAATTATAAATCTCTTAAACATTGCTTTATATTAGTCGGCAATTGCTGAACTATCTGATGTTTTGCAAGATGTTGAGCAAAGGTCTACCAGGCTATACATATACTGTACTAATTATACAGTAACCAAAAATTCAAAATGATATAGGTTGCAGCTTGCCTTCCTTTCAAACCTAATGCTACAAACTAATAACAAGACAACAATAACAGTAAATTAAATTAATAACATCAGAATAATGATAAAATATTATGCAGCAAAAAATAATATTAAAAAAATCTTTCAAAAATAATTTCAAGTTAAAAATCTCGTGGCCGTGCACATTGGAGGACAAACCTTGCCTTCCTTTTAAATCTGAATCATCTCCACTAACTAATAACTAAACAATAATTCTAATAACACAATGATAATAATACATTAATAACATAAAATAATAGTATACTATTATGCAATAAAAATATATCGAAAACAATTTTTCGAAAAAAAATATTAAAAATGTCGGGGAGTGCACATTGGAGGACAAACCTTGCCTTCCTTTTAAATCTAATCATCTTCACTAACTAATAACTAAACAATAATTCTAATAACACAATGGTAATAATACATTAATAACATAAAATAATAGTATACTATTATGCAATAAAAATATATCGAAAACAATTTTTCGAAAAAAAAATATTAAAAATCTCGGGGAGTGCACATTGGAGGACGAAGTCCTCACAAATGTGGTCGGTGTTCCCTTTTTCACTTGAAACGCGTAATCTTTGAACGAGTACCGAACTCGTGGTCCTCCCGTTGAGAATTGTAGACCTTCAAAGCAATGCATCCGCATTCTTCGAGCCGATATGCGACAACATCTGGTGGACATTTCGCATCAATTTAATTCCTCCAATATTGACACTGACCCTAACGATAGATTAAACATTGCAAATGCTCTTTGTACTTCGAGTCTTCGACGTACGTTTACATTAGCCAACTCTGACGGGGCTGCAAACAGTAAAAGCGAAGCGGTAACTTAGCAAGCAAACGCGAGAGTGCAACTTGCAAACACGAAGCGGTCTTAAGTCCAAAGATTTGTAACGAAAGGACAGTTTTGCATAATGGCACGCTATGTATTTCACCAAGGTCACGTCCAAGGTCACGTCAATGAAAAGGGAAGAATATTCAACAACGCGCGGTTCAATTTCTGACAAATATTCAAAAATAAGGAGAAACAACGTATCAAAGAAAAATCCTGTCTGTACGCAATTAACAATATCGTTTTCATACGTCTGGCTTGGCAAAAATACTTTCGCCTCCTGCTAGTCCGTCACACAAAGAACTACTTCGCTATCAAGGAGAAATTATTAAAAATAAATGAAGAACATTTTGAAGCTCCAAATCTCGCAAATGAAGAAAAACGAGAAGTAACTATTAAATTTTATTGGTTCGTATCTTGAATTCTGCTGGATTAGGTTACTGAATTACTTTTTATAAACGAAAGAGTGCCTCGTGTTCTAAAAATGTTTTCAATACTATTCAGAACAAAAGCTGCTGTGAGCAGAAATTTTTATAAAAACCAAATTGTCCCCAACATGAAACTGTAATCAATACGGTCTTAATTATGCTATTGAAGAATAGGTATCGATATGAGTTTAGCTGACGAATCATTCAAGAAAGCGGCGCATCCGTTTCTGCTTCGTCTAATAGCGATACCGGAGCGATACGAGGAAATCAAAACGTGCCATTTAATCAAAATAAATAAGGAATTTCCTGGGAATTAGTCTTTGTTGTGAATGAGTCAGAACGATAACACCTTTATCCGTCCCTCTCTAAATCAGATTTGCGTGTGTGTGAAGTTTAAAAATCTCTTGCGCACTTGCGAGGCACACTTTGCGGTTTACAATTAGCTGACGTCAGTCTTTCCAGTCAAATGCTTCAGAAAGTGGCAAAAAACAGCGTCCTAATTGAACAGTTGTAACACACAGCTGATAAATTTGTACAATTTGCAGAACGCTGCTGATTAAACACTTGAAGCAAGCAAACAGCAAATGTCCGATGCATAAGATCAACCATAGATCAACTGAAAGGGCTTCAAACCAAGGAATGCCACGAGTAATCGATCGTTCGAGCTGCGATTTGCAAGAGACCTCTTGGAATAGATCAAACAGGAATAATGCCAGACGACGATTGCCAAAATTAGCCAATTCAGGAACCAACTACCACGCATGGGAGGGACTAAGCATCCTATCCAACCCAATCGACCTGCTGTTTAGAGTAACAGGGATAAATTCCACATCTTTTCTTTTGATTGTGGCGACGATTCATTGAATGAATGACTTTGATCACGAACAAGGGTCATGGGTCGATGTGGCATCATCCATGATTCGACGAATTGGATTGCATCGGACACAATTTCCGGTCATTTAACGAATAGTTTTCTCGTCCGATACATGTAAAACAGTATCGTCCCACCTGGGGCTGATCCCCTAAAACCCACAAGAGAATATATTGGGTGCAGCCTCCCCCGATCCTATACCATTTACCAAGAACATCAACAACATCGACACGAGACAAATGCCGTTCTCTTGCCTTCGAGTTCGCATGTATACGATAACCGGCGTCTAGACAATTTGAAGTTCCAACAAGCTCTGCAGGATATTTTCTTTGGCCTTTTGGTCATGGTTTGCGTTAGAGAGGCAGAGCAATCACATCGGTGTTAATCATTTCTCTGTAGGTTGACTTTCTCTCTGGTCGTTTCCTAAACACCTACGCTAAGCCATCTTGAGCAACCCACAGCGCATGGCGCAAGGGTTTTCACGTCGTGACATTAAACGCCTACGACTTCCACACGGCCTACTCAACAAGAAGTGTTCTTTCCGTCGCCTTTTGAGTGTCAGCAACAAGTTAGCGCGACGGGTAAGCGCTCCTTTATCGCACGCGTCTATTTTGCTTTGGGACTGCAGAATTCAGCTCCGTGATGACGTTTGTGCACCTTGGACGATGGCTGTCGCATTTTCTGATACGTCTTGCCACATGACAACGGGGCCTGCGTCACTGGCATACCATATATGGGTGCGAATCGCTACCACAGATCACCTCAGCAACGGCGCGTATTAAACAGCCCGTTTGCTAAACGCGGCCGGCTTTCGTGTTTCCATGGAAAAAGTCAACATGCCGACGAGGTGAGAAATTCTGCAGCAGCATCGCATAAAAGGAGCGCTGCACTTCGCATTTGGCACTCATTCGCTCACCCACGACCACGAGAGCACTTGGCCGTCAGCACATCGAGCCATCCATCTACCTGCAGTTGCAATCTCAACGTTTAATCAAAGAAAAGACCATGAAGAGCTCTCTCGTGCAAATCACCGCGGTCATGGCCTGCCTGTGTTGCCTGGCAACTGAACTGCATTCTGCACCAATCGTTGCGCACTCGACGACGACAACGTCTGGTCAGATGGTATCGAAGGCAGCGACCACGAGCGGGTCAGCGGCAACTACAGCAAGTCTCTCATCATCGCAGCCAATCCAATCGACGGCATCGCCAAGTAGCTCCAGCCAGTCGTCCACCTTGCCTACCACCGTCGCCACGACGAACAGCGTTGCCACGGAAACGACACGGAGCCCTACGACAACGGCCATCGACAACAGTGTCACATCTGGTGGTGCTAAATTCAAGGTAAGATGAAACAGGACTACTATTACAGCCCGATATCTTCCCATTTGCCACGCTGTTTCTTGAACCACGTGGCTATAACAGAGGCCAGCCTCACTTCCGCGTTGTACCTTAGTTTCTACTGTTTGTCGAATTGATTGCCAGTTACATTGCCTGATCGTTTTATTCTTTTCACTTTACAGTCCAGATGCCAAGAAGGCTTACACAAGTGCTTCGTTGAGATGGAGTCAAGCAACACTGTATCAGACGAGTGCCTCTTTCTCATGCTGGAGTGCGGCAAAGCAATGCAACAGAGGCGACAACTGGCGCGAAACAAGAACCATGCGTGAAATCGCACAAACCTCATACAATAGACGATATATTTATACTGAGATTATGACCTTTTAAAATTTATTATCTCTTACCGTCATTTTAGGCATTAATAGCGTTGCTAAGCAACCGACCTATTTGCTATTCCTATGTTGTACTTTACAAATGAATAGAACGTCGATCGGCGACTGCGTAGTGGCGTCTGCTGGTCACAATGCCACTCGCAGCAGAAAATCAGAGGTGAAACTGAGAATAAATCACAACGAACTACAATCTTTGTCCGTTTTGTGTTCGCTCAATTGAGTTTCTTGCTTCACTGTGGTCCCCAATGAAGATAAATGTGTTACATTGGAAGGATGAGGGGTGTGGAGGCAAACAGGATAGGTTTGTCCTTATACTGCAAAATTAGAGAACGATAGAAGGCGTCTGCGGGATGTGTGCGGCAGCAGCAATGACAGGTTTCCTACACAGATTGGACTACACCAACTACAGAATGTGGACCAATTCTGTACTTCCAACTGCTTCACTTTAACATTGCGGGCTATTACTGGATTACATCACTCAAACATGACTATCACGGCGCCATAAGATCACATGCTATGCATTATACACAACAATATCTACTGCCACCGTTCAAGTATTTCCATAAAGACGTTTCTCCCACTGAGTTCGTTCTGCTGTGACTCTTTGACTCTCCCAGTCTCTCTCCTGCATCACAACAAGGAATAACCCAGTTGGGAAATTGTGATTTCGCATGCCATTATTGACGGGTGTCCACAGAGGTGGACTATCTAGTACTCCCTCACGTGTTTGAGGTGCTGCGCGTGCACTCTGGCCAAAGTTGGGACCCAATTTCGTCGTACCGTGACGGTCCCACGAGCATTTTGCGAAACTCAAGCACTGTATCATACTCAATATCCCACTACAGTGTAACCTGTCTATAACGGTCACCTCTGGGACCTCACAAAAATGGCCTTTATGGCCAGGTGGCCTTTCTGTCCAGGTTGATTTCTATAGAAAGTGTCATTTTAGGGTTTATGGAAAGTGGTCTTTTTACACAGGTGGCTGCTCTATAGAGGTGGCCGCTAACACAAGTTTGACTGTATCAACTGCAAGCCCACTATCTCGATCGAATCGTATGACGTTACCTTGCTGCAGTACACATCGGGTCATTCAGCGTCACTGTTCTGAGGCCAGCTTCGTTGATGGCAGCTTCAGCCAACAAGGATTTACCCGTTCCAGAGGGGCCGTGAATCAACACAGACTTCGCACATTCCATTCCTACGATGAAAAGAGCAAAGGCTGTGTTATATGTAGACGATATGACACCAATAACAACGCTGTATATGATATACGTTCTTGACACAGTTATAATCAGGACTCTCCGAATAGACAACAAGGTATGACAATAGACACGTTCATAGTCACCACGACACACGTATACCATGATAACAAACACCTCACTGGCTAAGCAGGAACCTACTGCACAATGAGTTTAACCAATATGAAAACGAGATTACAATGCTCTCAGTAATGAGGCTCATTAACATACACCAGCTGAGAAGAAAGAATGTCCTACATTTCTCGGTCACAATCCAACATTAACTCTTTCCGCCCTGCATTGTTTACAATGTGCCGACAGAGTTTTCGTCGAACTGACAAATTTTCCGCGACTGTACTCAATAAAAATAGAAGAAGGTCGAATGAATTTTGCATCGGTGTGTTGAGAATTAAGGACAAAAACGCCAACGAGAGAACTTCTACAGATTGCTAATACATAAGTAGATAAGATATCTAATTAAACATGAAACAACAATCAAGTTGATCTTGTTCAAATTTCATTTTGGAATGACCTGCCTACAATGACCACCGACAGGACCAACAAAACTGGTCTTTAGAGACAGGTGGCATTTAATTATAGGTTGATGCTTATAGAAAGTGACATCTAGGATTCTTATTCTTTGGCCACCATATGAACTAGGCAGATGGTTGTTACCTAGAGGTGACCACCTGTCTACAACGACCACTTTCACCACATTTTGAAACGTTTAATTTTAGAAAATTGTCAAATCATGTCCTTATTAGGTGCTCCTGTGGTTAAGCAATAGCTAGATTCCTATGGGTTTCTTTAAGATACAAATTAGCACGTGACCTTTTGGCAGGATCCATAGAGAGAACAAAAGACGGAGGCACGTGCAAGTACGTACGCATACGGGGACAGTAGCATAGGTACAATTGCAATTGTAATTGAAAAGTTTCTTGGTGCTCGCTCAGTTGCATGCCAATGGTGGTGGCAGGCGACTGACTGGGTGGAGTAAGAGGGTGGGTATAAAGACTAGTGACTACCACTGGTGACCACTGGTGGACAAGCACTGGTGACTGGTGATCTTGGCAAATATACAAAGCGGAACTTTAACGAAAGGGGCACCACTATCAGTGGCGTGAACGTAACTTGGATAGGGGAAAGCGATTTTTCCTTGTTGTTATGGAACCATTGTGGAATTTCTGTGTTTTTTTTCTTACAAGACAAATCATGTCCTGGACTTCAAACAGTACTATTTGTAAGCTTTCAAGACATTTGTGAGAATAAATACTCTGGGAATGAGTCCCATTTCCAGTAAAAGCGATTGATTAAGCTTTATGCAGGCTGGGAAATGGACAGCCGATATATTCAATACATCAGGGAACGCTTGTAACATTGTTATGTGGGCAATATAAGTCTGCCAAGGCTAAAAAAATCAGAACCACTGAACCATCTGCAGAGAAAACTACTGCCACTGACGCCAATGTTGGAGGCGCCCTGAACAAAATATATGATGATGGTGTGGAGAGGGGTCAATCCTACTGTTTTGGGTTAAGATACTCAGCAAGTAATATTTCCTAGGTTGGGAGCACTCTAGCGGTGGAAATAAGATCTACAGCAGCACAAATATTTCAATTTTATGATGTAATGGAAGCGTTTTCGAAACATGAAGAAAAGAAATAACTGAAGTTGAATGGGAAAAGGTGTGATACTTCCTGGTGCAAGATTTGTATTTAATATTCAATACAAATGTATTTTTTATTATCATTATTTTGTGTTGTAACAATATTTAACCTCAAATTTTGTAAATGATACGTCTCCCAAATAAACAAGCTTTTAGCTTACGGGATGACCATGCTGGTGCTCGGTGACGTCAAGAAGTGACGTAACGTTATTGCATCACCAATTTGACATTTGACTTTGGAGCCTGGTGCTTACTCTTGCACCATCAGATTGTAATGAGATGCAGTTAAGCTATTGTGTAGAGATTGCACCATCAAGTTGTAATATTGTAATTACCATATTTTCATTGTTGTAAAGTTTAGTATAAAATAAGTTGTTATAGTTAAATCGGGAAGCTAGTTGGTGTATGCAGTCAAGTTGGTGCGACACGCTCTCCCGAAGTCCTTGAAGTTTCAAGCTTCGTATTGTCAACCCTTGGTCTCATGCAAGTATCCATTGACTTGGTGAGTTCGTTCCGATTAAAGTTACAAGTTGTTGTTATTGACAAGTGTGGTCTTTGTGGCATTTTGGTCGTCGTTTCTCGGGCTGCAAGCACATTGTCAAGAAGTATCTTAAGTTATTGTTCCTGTAAATTTATTGCATCTGGTCTACATGGGGTTAGGACAGTCCGCCCTAGAATCTTGGTGGTAGATCGGGTGCATCGTTTACAGACCATGATCACAATTATTTCTTATCTTGTAATTTTGATAGCAATGTTCATAACTTTTGTATCTTTCTTTGTTTATTTGTTGAATTATTGTGATCTAAATAAAATATTTATCTAACTATATCGATCTACAGTCAAACCTGTATTAGCAGTCACCTCTATAGAGCAGCCACCTGTGTATAAAGGCCACTCTTCATAACCCCAAAATGATACTTTCTATAGAAATCAACCTGGATAGAAAGGCCACCTGTCCATAAAGGTCATTTTCTCAGGTCCCAGAGGTGACTGTTAAAGACAGGTTTCACTGTATTTGTAAGATCATGGCTGCCACGAGTGGCCTTCCCAATGTTTGTCAGCATTAAGTATTTTGGGAACCGATCCCCTTATCACCCTTGATCATGACTTGTGACATTGAACAAGCAAAGCAATAGCAGTTTCACTTGGCAAGATGGGATAGTCAGAAATTGCTTTGGCCAATCCAACTCACCCAGCGCCGAGAATAACTTTGGTCGCTTCAACGGCAATTCGAGTAGTTCTCTCATGAGTTGGATGGGACGTTTCAGTCCCCCAATGTCGACGTATCGCGCCTGGTAGTTAGAACTCGTCTCAGGTTCTTTAATGTCAACGCTAGTTTCTCTAATGTTGACATAGTAGACAAAGGAGTCTTCATCTCCAATATCTGTATCGTTGCGTGTCGCGTCATCAAAACGGGGGAGGCTAAGGCGATCATTGACTGTCAACAGAGACAACGCTTCAGTTAGCCCATCCGATGGCAATCCGTTATGTGATGTTCTTTCTGTACCTATGTGATGCACACCAAAGTCACCGCCAATGCTTGTCACAGTGAATAACACATTGCGTCCGTCCAACGGCAACTGATAACAGTCACCAGGTCGCACGGGACAATCAGCTGAAAGAAAAAACACAACAAGAATTTCATCTCATGTCAATACATTCAACGAAAATCACAAGAGAAGGAAATGCTATGATACCAATGCCCTCTTTGGGGTAAGCTAATATACTTTAACATATCAGCGTGCCATCTGTTCAGATTTGTTTATTGAGCAAGAGACATTATTGTGTCAACATCACAATCTGCAAGATTTTGGGGCACGAGCATCAAATAATAATAAACAAAATAATAATAAAATCACCAACTTCATATATTTTATCTTTATCTATGTTGATGCAGAAGTCGTATCTGAGCTACAAAAACTTTTCAATATATAGTTCGGCAAAATGTTTCACAATATATGCTGCTTTGGGGAGATCAGGCGCATGTTAGCTGCATGGAAATAGCTTTATTAGGAAGGAGAGAGATGTATGTCACAGATGACAACATGGTTGACCTTGGAGGTTGGGGAGAAAAATGAAAAGGTCAAAATATATTATAGTGAAAACTATCTATAATGGTCACCTTTGGGACCTGATAAAAATGACCTTTATAGACAGGTGGCCTTTCTGTCCAGGTTGATTTCTATCAAAAGTATCCTTTCGGGTTATGAAGAGTGGTCTTTATACACAGGTGGCTGCTCTATAAAGGAGGCCACTAATGCAGATTTGACTGTACAGTAAGCTACTGCATCTGTTAAAAGCAAACAGATCAAATCCAAATCCGAATGAAGCTGCACGACAAAAACAAGACCAGTAATTGGTGAGCAGAAAACCAGTAACATGCATAAAGCAAGAGGCGTACGAAAATAATTACTTTACTTTACTCTTTCGGGGCACTTTTGGATGAACGGTGGAGGTGCGTGGAGAAATGTTTAGCAAGCTCCACCACCCTCGTGAAAAGGGCTAGCTCCCTTGCCTGAACCTATTAGTGAACACTGCCAGGCGTCTCTGCAATGATGATAACTGTACAGAATGGTACGATACATTAAAGTCATTCGTCACCCAGGCAACAACATGGTCCAAGCTACAAATCCTGCTAGAATACGAAACCACACCCGGGGAACGAAAATCAGCGTTCCTAATACTCTGCAGTGAAGCTGTATATCAAACTACAAATGGATATAAACAGATACAAGCGGAAACATTAAACTGAAAGTTGATGCATCGACCTTACGAAAAATGAACAGGTGTTAACTCGTATCAAAACTGAAACCATGACAAATAAAATAATCGAGAAAACAACAGAATCTTAAGGTAGGCTACTGTACTTGCAGAAATCTAACACATCAACTGAGCGTCTCCAAATTAGGGCAACACAGTCAGTCACGCAGAAGACAGAGTCAATCTCAACAGTACAAATGCTAAACTGCATACTTAGTTACTTACACAATGTGTTTTTCAATTGAAGACAAGCCACTTGGTGGGAATCGGATGAGTAATTGTCACTGAAATACAAGCAAGCCAGACAATGGAGTCTCAGACTGAGGTTTTCAATCAAATTGAACATGCTTTCTCTCTGCGAAAACAAGTGTATTATGTAGCTAAATGTAATTTAGGTGAGGTTAGACTCAAACCATAGTGCCAACTGCGGTAGGGTTTGTAATGGAGGCTAGTCTCTTTGTGGCACAATTGGTGTGGTGTGTCATCCATAGAGGTACTAGAAAACATAGAGTGATAACTCGATCACGTGACCTGTCTGCATCATGGGGAGTCGACTGCGGCCATTTTGGCCGTCAACCACAATCGACTTAACAGTGTTTAGACCGTGAAATAGTCGGTTTTGTCTGGCTCATCAATCTCGACAAGATCAACCGATTTGGATACAAGTAACTGGAAACTGTCACGAAAGGCATCCGTTAGATTTCTACGAACTCGGTTTTAATTGATCGACGATAAAACTACAGAGAAATCGACGTGAGTTATACCCTTTCGCGTGCTCCTCAGTTGTTTTCGATACAACGTGACTGGCTGACTTCGTGTTTTCTGAGTGTCACGATGAGACAGTACAGTAACACCAAACTCGATCTCAGGAGAGAAGATCGTTTTACAAAAAGTAACTAACTGTAAAAGAAAATAACTTTGAAAAGTTACTTTAAAACATTTTATCTAGTTACAGTTAAAAGTTACTTTCAAGGAAAGTAATAAACGTAGCTAAATCTTTGAATATTTTGAGAAACGTGAACAAACAGTTCATGGTTTTAGGCGATGATGTTGTTGGACATAAACGGTTCAACTCCCAATTGCCCATATAGGCACAGCTGGCTCGACTAATTGGCCATCTCTTGATAGTCAACAAGATGTTGTCAATTAGATCTGTCATCTGACACAAACGCCCCTTCAGCTACACATTATATCTGGTAATTATCTGGTAGAGAAACTCTTTAAGAAGTGCTTTAAAAGAAAGAAACTCGTAGAAGCAAATCTAGCTTTAGGCTTACTAGTTATGCTGGTTGAAGACGGTATTAGACCTACACAGTAGTAGAACTGTAGAAGTAACAAACTACAAGTAGCTAGCTACTTGTAGCAAACTACTTTTCTTTGTAGCGAAGTAGTTTTTGACTACAATTTTCAAAACGTAGTCAAAGCTGTAGCGAACTACACTAAAAGGTGTAGTTTTAGCGAACTACTTTCTGATTTAGGATAAACATTTTAGCAACTATTGCCACATACATTTACATCTGGATTTTGCAAA
This sequence comes from Calvadosia cruxmelitensis, assembly GCA_900245855.1. NCBI lineage: Eukaryota > Metazoa > Cnidaria > Staurozoa > Stauromedusae > Kishinouyeidae > Calvadosia > Calvadosia cruxmelitensis. The sequence continues at coordinate 16,362 of OFHS01001452.1, forward strand.
TTCCGAGATGGTAGCACACTTTTTCCTTAAAAGGGCTTGAAAGTTGAGGTGACACTGCCCATTAGAACTATATAATAGACTTAAAAGTACCATGATCTAACCAGTGATTTAAGTCTTGTTTGTATAGCAAGTCATATATTCCGTGAATAATGATGAGAAGCCATAATTCTTGTTTCTGATTGATTTTGTAAGAAAATGAAAGTACAGTAGTCAGTAGCGAAATAGTTGTAGCTAACTACTTTTTATTCTCCTGTAGTACTTGTAGTTGTAGCAAACTACATTTTTTAGAGTGATTGTAACTGTAGCGAACTACAAAAATAAAGTAGTCGATCCACCACCGGATCTACAGCAGGTGTGCATGCAAGACTCTGTCTCACGTTAAAATTCCATTTGATACCTTGCCGTGAATTCTACAAATGTAGCAGGAAGCACGACCGCATCCAAGCGTGAGACAATGATAACATCTTGTTCTTTCACCTGACAAATAAATAAACAGTTGGTAAAAATGCCACAGAGCAAGCAGTCAATGACCATAAAATACATCATGTGCTACATTTGCTACTTGAAAGTGACATCCATGCATTTACCATGTAGCCCACTATCTTTGCTGATGTAAGCGTGAGCAAATTAATTTCTGAAACGTCAAGTAATGAAATGTTTGCCAGACAGAGCAGTAGAGCATTAAATTTGTTAACATTTATTCAGCAACGACAGGTCACTCCCCTTAGGAGAGGTCCTCTTAACTCTTACGTTGGCCCTGTAAACAATATTATGCCACAGGCAACGTGAATTCAAAGGATAAACGTGGACAGGGGTGTACCCTAGTGGGGGGCTAGGGGACTATAGATTGGCAAAAATAAAACCGAAGCCTCTCACCGTCAGAAAAGGAGCCGAAGAAGCCCCTGCACAAATGATACGCTATACAGTCTAACCTGTATTGGCGGTCACCTCTATAGAGCAAACACCTGTGTACAAAGGCCACTCTTCAAGCCCCAAACACTTTCTATAGAAACCAATCTGGACAGAAAGGTCACCTGTCAATAAAGGTCATTTTCCTTAGGTTCCAAAGATGACCATTATAGGAATGTTTCACGGTACCAGGGAATCAGGAATACATAGCATACATCTAAATTTCACAATTAATGTCTGTCTCTACGTGTGTAACTGTGTACATGTGAGTGCTACAGTCGAGGGGACATTAACCATAGCAATCTCAACAGAAAATAAAGCAAAGTTGAAATTGTTACAGGTCAATAAGTTACCTTTAATGAAAGAGCTTTTGAATGTGGCAACTGGATACCTGTAGATAACAACAACAACAGCAGAAAATGAGATATTGAAAAAACACGTAGCCACTGCTAAGCATTACAGCTTAATACAGTGAAACCTGTCTATAATGGTCACCTTTGGGACCCGAGGGAAATGACATTATAGACAGGTGGCATTTCTGTTGAAGTTGCTGATTTCTATAGAAAGTGGTTGTGTTGAAACCATTTTGTGCCGTATTTTTCTTGCACTGTGTGATGCTGTTTGCTCTCCGTGTGGTAATAAAATCATTTTGTTGTGTCGTTAAATCACTTAATTCGTGTGATGGTGAAATCATTTCGTGTGGTGGTAAAGTCGTTTCATGTGGTGGTGAAATCATTTCACGTGGAAGTGAAATCATTTCGCGTGGTAGTTAAATCATTTCGCATGGGCGGTACTAAAATCATTTTGCAGTTGCACGATGCAGAAACGATTTTTACTGGCAGTTAAATCATCTCGAATGATAGTTAAATTATGTTGTGTGATGCGAAAACCGTTTTGCGGGGTGCAAAAACAGTACTGACATTCTCCGCTTTGTGTAGTGCAAAAACCATTTCGTGTGGTAGTCAAATCACTTTGCGAGGTGCAAAAACCGATTCGTATGGTAATCACATCATTTTGCGCGGTGCTATAACCGTCTAGTCTGGGAGTCAAATCATGTTGTGTGATGCAATAACCGTTTTGCCTGGTGCAAAGCTCATGTCACCTGGTAGTCAATTCATTTTGTGAAGTGCAAAAATAGAACTGAACTTTTCCATGCAGTGGGGTGGCAAAATCATTTTGCGTGCTAAATACACCATTTCCTCCGGCTATCGTTTTGCTTAATGGGATTGCATTTAAACTACTGTGTATATGCGCCTCTTTGCCTCACTCTTATTAATTAAAATGATGCAACGCGTTTGATTGACCTTTGCGATGCCTCACATGCTTGGAATATTCAGATCTTATGACACAAAACTGCACCATAATTTGGTCTTAAACTTGATCAAAGTCCAAGTGAGTGATGTCCAGATCTGAAAACATGAAGTAGATTGAATCCAATCAATTTTATTCCGTAGTACGTGATATTTCAAATAAGAAGATATCTTATTAGGAACCTACAGTGAAAGCTGTCTATAATGGTTACCTTTGGGACCTGGGACCTGTATTAGCGGCCACCTCTATAGAGCAGCCACCTGTGTATAAAGGCCACTTTTCATAAACCCCAAAATGACACTTTCTATAGAAATCAACCTGGACAGAAAGGCCACCTGCCTATAAAGGCCATTTTTCTGAGGTCCCAGAGGTGACCATTATAGACAGGTTTCACTGTAATAGTATAATAAAACATTAAAGGTTCGGTTCTATTTTTGCCAATTTCAGGAAGCAAATATGACAAACAGAAACAGTAATGTAGATTTTTAGAAATGACGAGTTGCTAAGTGTTAATAGTTAGTGCACAAAGAAATGGCATTGCAGCTACCCTAACAGGAAATGCAAGGTGCTTACGATTGTTCTATATTTTATCGCAGTCGACCTTAACAGCGTGTTATACGATTATCCAGTTAGTTTCTACGTGTCGTTTCAACATTCAACTAGTATCTTAACCTATATTATCTGATTTTGGCAGTAATTTATATATTTACGAGTACTGAGTTAAGCACTATTTACATTGTCCTCTTGATATTGAACATAACATTTATGATATTGTGCTGTTTTCATTATTGAATAGTGTTGGATTCTCTCCTCTCCATAAAATTGCACTCCCATTGTGAAAAATACATCCTCCAGAGATTTTATCTCTTCCATACCGGTAGCTACAATGTTCGCCCTGTCTACGATGATGTTATTTCTTATTTGTAATACCGCGAGGTGGTCTTTCTCTATTTCGACCTGCAATGGTCTCCCACGAACCAGGTGCTTTTTAAATACCTTTAGCACATCTACAGCGTTCAAGTTGCTTGCCCTTCGGCATTCCTCATTTCATCATTTGTGTGGGTGTCGTCATCTACGTCTATGACATGCGATGGCGGTTGCTGATGTAGTAGCTGATGCTGCATCGGCGGTTGTTGAGGGCGCCGAGGTGGCGGTGACTGTTGCTGCTGTAGCCGAGGTTGAAGCGGTTGCTGAGGTGGCGGCGACTGTTGCTGCTGTAGCCGAGGTGGTGGTGGCAGTGATGACACTTCTTCACCAGAGTCACTGAACAGAACAGCATCACATGTATATCTGTGTGCTCTCATCTGTCTCATTGGCAGCGTCGTGCCACATATCGTGCATTCAGCTTTCGTCGTTTCCTCTTGTTCGCTTGTTATCTCTGTCATTGCTATAGACTTCAGTAGAGCATAGCCATAGGCTAACAGAGATAATAGCTATTGAATAGCCCTTTGTGTTGTAAACGTCACACCCCGTTGCTTTCTGTATGTGTTCCGCAGTTGCGTCTCCATCATTGTGGCGCACGGATGTTTGTTAGATTATAGCACTTGCGTTGACAAATGGTTTCGTACCTATTTATGATGGAGACGGCTATTTTTGCTTGTCCACTGCCAATCCCAGCCTTCAGTGACTTTGCAGTCCAAGACCCCGCTGGCCCGCTTATTACTGAGAGTTCTCTGCAGTTCACCTGGCAGGAGCTGAATTCAAAGCAACAACAGGTCTTCAGGGCTGGGAAGGCTTTGGATTCTCCATTCACGTTTTCGTGGCTTTCCACCTTCCCGACAACTTCTTCTTCGGTGTCGCCCAAAGATAGCTTTATTTTCTTAGAGCCAAGGCCAGCTCTGTGCAGGCGCTGCCTCTTCTCAATGTCCGGCACTCGTGGTGCCGATGCATCTGCCAAGCATATGAAATTGCCTGTTAATGGTCTTCCATTTGTTTTTGCTCGCTTCCTTGCATTACTACCAGCAGAAGCGGTTGATCTGTAGGGTCCGAATAAACGACTGCGTTCCTGTTGCACCTGAAAATGAATATACAAAGTTGGCTCAAATCTCCATACAGGCGCTTGAATTCAGAGGAATGCAAGACTGAAAAAGAAGAGCTTTATTTTGCTTGGTTAAACTTCAATAGCAGCAATGCAGCATAGTCATTGATCCTCTAATGTGTAGAGGAGTTGAGCACAAGTAAATCATTATCCTAAGTCTTCTACTTTGTCAAAACAACGTTGACCTTCGATTTTATAAATGTACTACTAGTCTTTGAATTTTCGTGACGTTCCGTTTAATCTCCTATTATCCAATAACATATTTTATGAATTATTATGGTAAAGTCAAAATCTATGTTCTACTAGATAATCGCTAAATCCAGATTCCGTGAATTCGGCTGAGCACATATGACCATCAAAATTGCACCATCACCTCTACCAAAGCATTAAAACATTAATTATTGAACGCGCCCTAACTAATAGCTTAATTTATAAATTGATTCAGCAAGTGATATCATTATTCAACAAGGAATGCTAAATTTAAAATAATCTGAAGGTTTCTTTTGTGGAGAACTCCTGCCTCTCATTGTCACAATCTCGTTTTACTGTATTGTACACGGTGATTTATGACTGCTATAGCAGCTCAGTAAATAGAGATTGATTACATATAAATATTTACTCTACCTCTCTTTAAATGCCAAAAACGTAACAACTTTGGTCCACCGTACGAATTTCTAGCAGAGGGAATCTCATTTAAGAAAGATCGGAGATACCGCGACAGAAACTTTCTAAAATATGCTCAAAAAGTGAAAGATGCAGTAACTTTCCATTATCAGTTTTAGAAAGCTATTTAATCATGTACGAAGAGATTTTGATTCAAAACGTTAGCGAAACCTGATTGTCCCTTGCAACAATCTATTTCAACCAGCGTTTCAGCATCTATCCAATGCCATTTCCAAGTTAAAATCAATGCGAAATTAAAACTGTATGATTTAAGAATAAAACTTGTGTGCTATCACGCATTTAATAAAACACTTTCGACTAGACGGAATCAAATTGCTTTTTGAAAAATGTCCCTGATGTACTTGAACAGCTCATAAACGAAACAATTGAACTGTATAATTATTTTAATTAGAAAACAGCATTGGATGTATTTCGAAATGTTGTTCAAAACAAATTGTTGAAAGTTATACAGTCAAACCTGTATTAGCGACCACCTCTATAGAGCAGCCACCTGTGTATAAAGACCACTCTTGGTAACTTCATAATGACATTTTCTATAGAAATCAGCCTGGACAGAAAGGCCACCTGTTTATAAAGGTCATGTTTCTCAGGTCCCAAAGGTGACCGTTATAGACAGGCTTCACTATATTAACCCTTGTCCTGCTCATAAAACTAGTTAAGTGAAGACTTGAAGTCGCTTCACCAATTGCTGATTGGTTGCTTGCTAAGGACTAACTATCTGATTGGTTATGTGTTGCTACTTTTGACTTGTTTTGAAAACGTGTATACACGTCAATAGCAGGACAAGGGTTAAATAATTACATTTCGAAAAGAGATAACGCCTTTAATTACTTCTATGACACCTGTTTCCACCAAGGAATTGAAAACAAGTAAATCAATATAGTGTAAGTCTACTTTACATCTAGAATGATAATACAAGTAGCCCCAGTCTACGACGCTGTGCTTGTTTGCGAGTTACACACTGGCAGAAGAAATAAATATATAGAATCAAGCAGAGAATTCAAAGATTCAATGTCATTGAAGTAGCATCCAATTCATTATTCTAGCCAAAAGGCAGTACTTTCAATGTTGACCCTTGAGCAACTTTCAAATTCGATGTC
>OFHS01001453.1:9470-27669 GCA_900245855.1 Calvadosia cruxmelitensis
TCATCATCTCGACCATTTGAGGACAAATACCATGCTGCAGTAAAATATTATAAGATTGATGCATTGATTGATTATATGCTTGACGAAAAAGCTGAAAATGGTGGTACTTGTTATGAGTGTGTGAGATGACGAACCTTGTTCAACACATCCCAATACTGCCACTTGATTGTTCTTGGCAACAGAAGAGTTATGTGAGAACTTAGGACACGATAAGCTGAAGGACTTCGAAAGAAGATCGACATTGCCATTTTCAATGTCTCAGTATCGTTGTGCCATCTATGCCCTCTCGGCTTACATTCCTAATAAGGATATTAATTTAGTACTTTAGTGATTATAGACTGCTGCATTGCAAGTCATGGTAGGTTGATATTATGTTGAAAAAGTATTGTGTCTAATTACCTTAAGCTGCGATTTAAGATCATCTTTCACAGTGGGTGATAGCTTCTGCAACATTGCTTCCATTTGGTCCTCATTGTTTGTAGTAAGTTTGGCACTCAGGCCTTCTAAGATTAATTATAACAAATTGTTTTATTGTATATTTTCATGTCTGTATTGAATTTGGCTGAGAGCCTTGACTTACTTTTATCTTGTTCAAGTTTTAGCACTTTATTTCTTAATCTTTCTAATTTCCAAGTGGCATTTGACTTCTTCTTCTTTTCATCAGCTAATTGTTGTTTCACTTCTTCTAACTTCTTGAGTAACTTCTCCTTCTTTTTTTTTGTCATTTTCCACCCTGTTAATATCATTGTTGTAAGTTTCAAAGGTATCATCACTTAAAGGGCTCACAGAGACAGGGGGGATGATAGTTTGGTAATTTTCGTTTTAATGTTAGTGCTGGAGGAGGGTTATGGCAGTTTATAATTGTGGGTACTGCGTTGTGGAGAAGACAGCTTGTGGAAATGTCGCTTGGGTTATTGCAGCATTTTTCCTCAAAATGCAGGGAGCAAATTTTATTTCTAATGAAATTGTCATGATGCAAGTCATCCTTTCGTAAGTTTATAGTCCATTTTTGATCTATAGAGAAGTAAATTTAAAATTAATTCATATACTTTTAGGAATAAAATAAGTGCATGAAAATTATTGTTGAAATGCACAGAGAAGAGCTGCTTGTGAACTTACATGTCAGCATCCTTGGAAAAAGAATGCCTTCACACTTTCCTTTCTGTGCGTTTATCAACCTTCTTGTCTGACTGATGAAGATTGCACCCGAATGCAGCAAACTACATGCAGTCATACGGCTCAGTAACCCTCCAATGTAGAGCCGCAAAGAAGAAAGATCAACACGTGGAACTAAGCCTTAGCAAACGTGATCACACACGTGGTTCAGACCGCATGTTTGTATCTTGTGCCAAAAGAGAGGGCCTAAAAGAAAATGGTGGACAAATTATCACCAGAACAATAGGCGCGCAACAGAACAATAGGGGTGCCCTATCTGTGTTGTTCTAATCTGTGGTTTGCACGCAGCCGTTGCTTGCTTCAAAGACATTTTTATTCTTCCGAGAGGCCACTTGTTGCAAGCGAGGTTGTCATCGGCAATCAATGGTCTGCCAGAAGTTTGACTTGCCTCCAGTGACAGAGATTGTCGAGCGAATAAAACATCCCAGACATGCGCTTCCATTTGGACGAAGGAAGTTATGCGGAGGGATTGCATTCTCATCTATTGGGTCGTCTCTGGTTGGAGTCAATGGACGAGATTTTTCTGACTTTTCGTTATGAATGTGCTGAATGTTTCATCAATCAGTAGGACATTGCCAACAAGTGCGCATAATTGATCTTTCGAACGTTTTGAATTAGTCTTTCCCATACGCCACCCATGTGGCAAGCACTAGGGGGGTTAAAAACGCATGTGATTTCCCATGAGCTGAGGAAGTCCTTGATGACCATTTGACTGAGGTCTTAAAATGCCCTTTTCAATTCGCGATCCACACCAACAAAGTTTGTGCCGTTGTAGTAGAGTTGTAGCGGGGTCGGACCAAAGACCGCACAGTGTAACTTGCGTGGGGGAATGAAGGCTGCTGCGATAGGCAAGGAGAGCCATGGGAAGATAACATCCCAGTCGTTATGACGGTTATTAACGTAAGCAGAGAGAACATTCTCGAGGGTACGAATAATACGCTCGACTTGATCATCAGTTTGTGGGTGATACGGTGATGTACGATTCTTCTCTGTTCCCAAGAGTAAGCACACATTCTTCATAAGTTCTGATTCAAAGTTTGATCCTTGGTCGGTCAATAACTTGAGAGGGACGCCGTGTCTGTTGATAACATCGGTGACAAACGCTCGGGCAACAGTAGATGCATGTTGGTCGAGTAGGGGCTGAGCCTCAACCCATTTAATGAAATGGTCTCTCATAACAACAATAAATTTGTTGCCAGCAGCAGTAACAGGGAGAGGGCCAAGAGTATCCATAGCCCACAAATCCATTGGGCCATGCATAGTGAACGGCTGAAGTGGGGCGTTGACGCGTGTGTCATGTACTGGAGAATTCAATGAAGACGCTCGTATAAATCAACGTGTCCACTTGGACGCACTCACTCAAGTTCTGAACAACACATACAATCATGTGGCTTGAATATCTAACGGTCATGCGCCTTACATATCTTCCGGTTATGAAATCTCCCCTCTTATGGAAGCTGTGAAATTCACCATAATTTAACATATAATAATATCAATGATTGGTTATAATCTTGTCAACATAAAGATAGTTAATGAATGTTCATACAAACGGTAGCTATCAGTAAATCTTTATTAAACTAACTGAATAATAAAATTAATATCCACAACGATCCGGAGGTATGGTTTGACGTCCACTTCTGGTTGTGTTTCCACTTTCAGTCTTGTCTCTTTGGCTGTTGTCATGGTGATTCAGTATTTGTCGTAGTTCCTGATCGTCGTTTGGCAGGCCATCGTCGTGACTCTCCTCTTCACCCCCAGGTAGACGGAGCTTCAAATGATGACGATTGCGAATGTACTCCGCTCCATCGGGCGCACGTACAATGTAGCGACGAATCTTGACATCAGCTTTAACAACTTTTTCCAACACTTTCCATTTCTTGTCTTTGTCGAGTTTGACCATCACCTGGTCTCCCACTTTGAGAGGTGCCAATGGTGCAACGCCGTGTCATCGGTTGTAATACAACGTGTGTTTCTCCTTGGCGTTCTTGTCAGCGGAGCGAATTTCGCGATCAATGCGACGATTTGACATCAGTTTCTGCGGTAGAACCGGCACCATTGTCCGTAGCTGTCAATTCATCAAAGCCATTCACGGGCTTACTCCAGTCGAGGTGTGAGAAGTAGATCGATACACTAACAGGGCAAGATCTTGGTCGCTCGACTCTAAAATCTGTTTCCCGATATCCACAGCCTTCTCCGCTTGGCCATTCGCTTGTGGCAGATAAGGACTAGAAGGGTCGTGGTAAAACCCATAAGTGGTGGCGAAGTCCGCAAAGTCCTGAGCATTTAATAACAGACCGTTGTCACTAACGACGATTTCTGGGACTCCATGGATGCTAAAAAGTTCCTCGAGCACTTTTACAACGGTCCCACATTTTGTATCTGTCTTCTGTTGTTGTACATCAATCCATCGCGAGTAGTAATCCACCACAACGAGAAATACTTTGCCTTTGCGATGGTGAGCGATCGGGTGTCGGTGATGATCGGTTTCCATTCATCGCCATGAGGTTGCATCAGCTGCGCCCAATCCGTAGGGGCTGGCATCTGACAGCACATCAGTCCTCGCTGTGGGGTCGTAGAAGGCAAACGACGCATCACCGCGCGACGGAGAACGTGCGTTTAGAGGTCCGGCAAGAATTTTTGTAAATAATTAAGCATACCAAGCATGCGGCAAGCCTCAGCGATCGTAGAGGGTGGCAACATGTCTATCACTTCAGTAATTTTATTGGTATCCGGCGCAATACCCGACGCGGATATCGTGTGGCTCAGATATACTAATTCATCCTGTGCAATTTTGCACTTAGATTTGTTAAGCTTAGCGCCCCTTGTTTTCAAGCGAGCCATGACAACAGCCAGACGTGCGTGATGCTCAGCGCGGTCCTTCCCGTAGGCTAATATGTCGTCTATGTAAACGCCACAGCCCTCGATGTCTGACAGATTGTCCGACATAATGCGCTGGAGTATCTCCGGTGCCGAGCTTATGCCAAACGGAAGGCGCACATATCGATAATTGCCACGATGAGTGGCTATGGTTGTCAACAAAGACGACGCCTCATCAAGCTTGATCTGGTTGAAGCCAGATTCTAAATCTAGTGTCAAAACACTGTCGCCCCAGGAAGATGGGCGAAATATGATTCAGCCATTGGGATTACAAATTGCTCCCTGCTGATCTGGTCATTTAATCTACAGAAGTCTCTGCATATGCGCGGCTTGCTATTTTTGCTCCACGCAACGACGATAGGCGACAGCCATTTGCAAGGCCCGGTAACAAGTTCTAATATGCCCTTGTCGACCATTTCCTCTAGCGCTTTCGCCACCAGGTCGTGCAATCGAAATGCCAATTTGCGCACACCTTGAACGACTGGTCGACTATCTAGCATGAGCGCTATTGTAGCCGAACCAATTGTTCCCAGTGGCTCGATGGCGTTACTCTCCACAGAAAATTCCTTCGGTAATGCCAACGGCTGGCCTCCTAATGCCAAATAATCATGATAAGCTAAATGCGACGTAATCTTTAGTGTTCTTTAAACACTGTTTGGGAACCATCGTGTATGTTGCCCCTGAATCGATTAAAAATGAAGCACGCTTACCCCCTGCTGGGACTCCACTGCGAATGCTTCGTCCGATGACTGCACGATGGAAGCTTCCGAATCCGACTCTAGAGCAGCAGCTTTGGGTCGGCCTGACTTGCCAGTCCACTTTCGCGAGTCTTTTCCTTTGCGCTGTTTCTGTGGCTCACGCGGGATGCAGCCTTGCTTTTGGACTTCTCCTTGGTCCTGTCCGCAGATGGGCATTTCACTTGGAAATGGTGGCAGTACCACAACGATTGCAAATCCGTCCCTAAGCTGAGCAGTTGCCACACTCGTGGCGGCGGCCACAGAATTGCTATTCCACGGTTTGACACACGAACGAGTTAAAAATGATGTAATCTTCAGTGTTCTTTTTTTGACAATTGAATTGAGAATTTGACAGTTGTCCTCATACATCGCGGCGGCATCATCATCTTTGATAGCACTAAAGCGCTGTCTCGAAGGTCAATACCAAGTTAGTGCAGTCAGCGGTGGTCAGTTTGTCAATATCCTGCTGTAGAATCAACCTTCTGACTGAATGCCACGAATCAACAAATCACGTACCAAAAGCTCGCCAGTGAGCGTGGTGTCCGTGTACCCGGATTCTTCGTAAGCAGTAGGGGTGCACCGGATCGCTGATCTGGCCGGATATCAGCAATTTTTCTGCTCCGGCCGGATCAAAGGGTCGATCCGGCCCTGATCCGGCCGGTTTACACTTACAACAACATCCTTGTTGACATCGAAATATCTAAGTGACGGCAAGTTGCAAATTATTTCTTTGAGTGTCTTGATCGCAGTGTCTTGTGATTCTCCCCAAAGCCAGGCGACATATCGATTTTTAGCAAGTCAGACATTGGTGCCATCATCTTGGCAAGGTCCAGAATAAACTTGCCTAAATAATTAGACACGCCCAGCAATGTTCTCAGTTTTGCAATGTTTTTCGGGGCGGATAAATCCTGACTAGCGCTGACCCGTTCATGGTTGACTTTTAGGCCTTCAGCACTGATCACGTGCCCAAAAAATGTTAATTCCTGGCGGTTCAGCTGGCATTTCTCTTTGTTCAACTTCAATCCAGAAGCATGAATTTTGGCAAGCACTACCGCTAGCCTGGTGTCGTGCTCCACTTGATCTTTCCTATAGACAAGTATATCATCCATAATAACTGCACAACCAGGTGACCCTTCAAGCAAGGTCTGCATCTTTCGTTGGAAAATTTCCTGTGCTGACGTCACCCCTATTGGGATTCGTTGGAAGTAATATCGCCCATGAGGTGTAATAAAGGTTGTCAACAACGCGCTGTCCTCGTGCAGCGGAATTTGATAATACCCGCCTGCTGCGTCAAAGGCGGAAAATAGGTCGCGCCCACAAGGTTCGGCACTAGGTCAGCCAGATTCGGCAACATGTAGTTTTTCCTCTTAACCGACGCATTGAGTCTCTTAAAATCAACGCATATACGCACATGAATTCATAGTGAGCAAGACCGACGGAGAAGGCGGTGATGTGACGGTCTTGCTCCCGAACGGCTACTTGCCAATAGCCAGACGCCAAATTAAGCATAGTAAAATGATGGGCTCCTCCAAGCTGTTCAAGGATGTCTTCAATACGCGGCATGGGTGGGCATCCTTGAGAGTAACCGCACCAGTCCACTTGCCTCAAACGCGTCAAAACCTGCTTACGAAGCACGATGAGCCAGGAAAGAATGGCAGCACTGTGCCGTTTGTCGATCCACAAGGACGTATCGGACAAGAAAGAATGTGATCGTGAGCTGCATGATTTGGTAGTCCAGAAGTTCATTCAGAAAGCCTCGACGGCTGCAGTTTCTTCACAAGTAATGAAAATAATGCTTTGCGCAATCTTAGAAGTTTCGTCTATAGATCTAGTATATCTTTCTTGTTCAAATTGAGTTCAAATTCATGTTTGAAGCTATATATAGCATATAACTTAGTATGATCCTGTGTTGACCCACTGCCATGCTTCTTACATGATGTCTGTCTGTCCCCTTCTGTTCCTGAGGTTGTTTTGTCTGAGCCACTATTGGCCGACGTGTTAGCGTCTCTTGATGCAAAATGGCAAGGCTGCTTCCAGCAGCTCACACCCATATTTGCTACTCTTGAACAGCATATTGTGCTGTCTTGCCACAGTCGGCTACGGCCTCCACCAAACCTACTCCTGTGCCCATCCTTTCGGATTGTGTAACACCCGATCTCGTCTCGTCTCCTGATGATGACGATGCTCTCTCGGTCACTCTCTCTTTAGCCCACGGACTGTTGCTTGGCTTGATGGTGCCATTCGCCAACATGCGGTCAAATATCGTCTTTGTTTCTTTAACCTGGGCATGCTGTAGTTGGCGCATTGGTTGCCGAATAGGAGAGGCGTTTCCGATGGGCATTGTGTGTTGCAACAAATGGGTGTAGCTTCGCTCATCGTCAGTGCACGAAAATATGCCTGCATAACGTTCACAAGGCTGAAAAACCTGCTGGGCCTCGCTGCTTTCCATGTGATCCAGCTTGATAAGCTCTTTCAATTTGTCAATGCAGGCCATGTTGTCATTTTATATGACAGATATGTTGCTCTTCTGTTTTGAGTCTGCATCGTCTATGGCCTCCAACATTCCCATCGTAGTGCAAGCATACATGGTAACAGGGGAATCCCCCAAATTGACTACAAGCATTGCAATTGGTTGTACGGTTGTTTCGGTTCCACAATCGCCATTGTGTGTCGTGCCCAATTGATCTGCTCCTTCGGATGCACTATTAACAGGACCTTGCTTTGTGGGGAATCACCGTGGTTTCACTAGCGACAAGCAATGCAACAGGGGTAGTGCTACCTCGTTCGGTGCTCTGAAGTGAGAGGAGCAATCCCTAAGGAGTAACCAAATGACTGACGTCCAGCGACCACTGTGCACCAAGTTTATTAGTACATGAAAAGTCACAACCAATGATAAGTGGATGAGACACGTGCTCATCCGCAACAACATGCATCTGCTGCACATTTGTTTCTCGGCCTAACGTCAAGGGTAACTCCACGACCTCTAATGTGGAAATTGGACGATTATTCACTGCTGTCAACATTGGTATGCCTTGATCAACCATACGGCAGGCCACTCCTGTCCTATCGCAGACGGATTTTATATGACGCATACTTTGGCGTACCCGGCTTTGCTGCCAATTCCACTAATTCTCTTCGTTTGTGAGCCACATTCGTCTAAGGGAAACCGGTTGGCTCATTTCAGAATCCTGAACAGACTTGTCCCCATAACTCCGTCTGCAGCGTGACCAATTTCTCGAACAATGCTTGCCACGTTGGGAGAGCCGCTGTTTTGTCGTCAACAGCCAAAACACTTACAGATTTCTTGAAACATCTCTTACTTCAGCTTGCTCGTCTAGGTACAATCAAACCTGTATTAGTGGCCACCTCTATAGAGCAGTCACCTGTGTATAAAGGCCACTCTTCATTACCCCAAAATGACACTTTCTATAGAATCAACGTGGACAGAGAGGCCACCTGTCTATAAAGTTCATATCCTTCAGGTCCCAGAGTTGACCATTATAGACAGGTTTCACTGTAGCTGTACAGCTCCTTTATCCCAACTTGGGTCTTCCCTTTCACGAATAGCCTCAGCTGGATGGTCAACTGCTGAGGTAAACGATCCGCAAATTTGTGCCAATCCTGCATAAGCATGTCGCTGCTGGCATTGCGCTCTGCTGCCAGACTGGCTAGTTTGCCAGCTTGTGCTTTTACTTCAGCCATCGAACATGGTCTCTGGAGATGGATTGTACGTCTGCAATCTTGAAAGGCAGCGAGCGTCCTTTTACTACCTTACTGCTCTTGCATACAATCAATGCACGATTTGAAATCAGAAGAATTAGGACGATCGTAGTCCAGAATGGATTCCTTTGCCTCCCTGACCAGGTCTGCAGACAGAAAGTCCCGTTTTTCCTAAAACGTTTCACGTGGTTGTGGAGTTTGCGAGTTGCTATTTCTGTTTCTGACTTCATTGGTAGAGCAGCCAACAAATCCACCTCCCAATGTCTCCACTTCGTTTCATTGGCCCTGCCGCTGAATTTTTCCAATTTCACTTGAGGCATCTTCTATCAGAATGGTAAATCCCACTTTTGACACCAAATCTAGTGCTACGATTATTGTTGGACGCAGCGACGAAGACGCAATGTAGTAAAAAGGATTTGTATTGAGCTCAACACAGCAGGAGACGAACTACAACTACCTGTCTGTAACATTCGCTCGGACTTACCTACATAAAGGTATTTACGTCACAAAAATGGGAATACAACAAAGAACGGGAAGAAAAACCGAACAACCACAGAAACAAATCGAACACTATATAGGAACACTTTCAGGCCAGCGAACAATGTTCCTTGTTCAATGCCGTCTGACGAGGACACAGACCTAACATTCACTACACTGTTGTCAGTGTGAATTTCTTTGGACTGTCCATGCCTGCAGATATATCTGCGCAGAGCGTTGTTAGATTTGTTGGTTTCAGGCGAATGAGCTGGCATCACACCATACCCTCCCGTACTGAAGGAACATGATTCCACCTTCCACTGGCTGGGTCATCCCACTCCGCGCGTTCCAGCAGCTCACAAGTAAGTTATGATAGCTCTTCTGAAAATGGTAGACGTCATAGGCTGTTTTTGGCACGACGTTTAAGGTAGCTACTGGCAACGCGCAGCCAAACCGCAAACAGGATGAATGCCAACAAGGCAACCACATAATAAATGCAGGTCTCGCTTTGTAAGGATAGTCAAATCGAAGTCATCACAGCGTAAAGAATTTGACCCGCCCCATGCTAAATGTTCAGCACAGTAACGCCCATTCAAACCGAGCAGACAGACAGGAGGCGAAGCAGAAATCTTTTCAGAGGGATTTGCTAATAAACCGTAACGCTTCAAATGACTACGTACGTGTTCTGCGGAAACAATCATTTCGTCCACAACTATATTGTCAATGTAAGAATCGCATCCCTGTACGACTAGGGGGTCTTTGGCAAGTACAGAGCTCCACATGTGAGATATTATTAAGTGGGCAACGTTAAGCCACAAGCCAAGTCTCGTTAGGCATCAGAGACAGCCACAATGGATTACAGTTTGGTACGGTCAAAAACTATCATCAACACACAGTTGCAGATAAATGTCTTTCAAATTGACAACAGCACACTTCGTGCTTCTTCTAATTACGCAGCTTTATTATGTAGGCAGACTCGCTAGCGCCACTGTATAAACAAATGCTCTGGTTCAACACGCGAATATCCAGAATTGGGTATGCTTTATTCGCTTTGCTGGTTTGGACTACGGCAAACATCGGAATAAGAGCCTTGGGAGGTCCAAATCGCATCTTGTCATACAAAATCAGATACCCTTTTTCAACCCAGTCATCCAACTTCGCATCGAAGAAAGCCTTAACATCATCAACCATGTGGTACTGACTAATGACATTGCGCATAAACTCGGGGGTGGCCCATTCCGCCACCTCCACGTCATCATCCACATATTGTCAGGAAATGATGCAGGAAAATTATTATCGTCAATTTCAAAGGGAACGATGGTCTCAGATACTTATGAAGCGACACATGCTGTCGAAATTATTCCACATTCCATTGAATACAGGCCAGAGAACGAAACAGACAATCCTCTGAAGGCCTTAATGCCATCAATTCCAATAATTAGTTCAATTCCAGACAAGAAATGATCAACCCGCTAAACAATTAAGCCGGCCTCTCTTACCAGAAGAGACAGTCACCGAGACACATGCAGACCCAAGGGACAAAACCGAAAAATTATCCATAATTGAAACGCTTCGTTGATCAGGTACATAATCAATAGAAACCACACTCTTTTGTGAAAGAACAGTTCCTGTATTTCCAGTATCAATCATTGCACAACCAAACATGTTGTTAATGGTAACCTCTTCCAACAATAAGCCATTTCTCTATTACATTTCAAATCGTGACCATCATTCAGAGGCATCTTCTTCTTCACTATAATTACCCACAACATCTGTGGTCTTTAATTTCACAGCCATAGCCTGTTAGTGTGTAAGTGTAAAATGACTAACAAAGACTCAAAGTGTGAGACGACTTAAAACTCAAGAGAAAGAGAGAGCTCAAACAGTTCTCGAAGATCTCACATGCCAAATGGTGCAATCGAGCGCAATCATGAAGCAGGAGCCTACATAGATTAATGAAACAAACATCAAATTCACGTGATGTACAGCCTAAACTCACAGGACCTAGATCATATTACACAAATGAATCATTGTGTGATTCGTCTATTAATTGTTCGTTCAACCGGTCAATATCGAATGAAAATTCTCGACGGGATACTCGTCGAATGTATTTAGATTTTGCATGAGGGAATCAAACATTGGGTGCTGCTGTTGCTTCCAGTATAGCATATTGCTTAGCCACACAAGCGGTACCTTGTTGTAGTGATGCCTTTTATAACAAAAGAACATCACCCAGCATCTTAAGACTGCCTCAGCATAACATTCCATGTCTCCACTTTTGAAAATGATGGAGTATATTGACAGAATCAAAGGAAGATAATTGTCAAGCAAGTTTAGCAATGTAATGTCTTTGCGTTCGGCAAAACTTGTGATGACGCATTCCCTGATCAAAGTCCATCCACCGTAAATAAGTTCTTCAATTAAAGAAATTATCCATGGCTTGGGTTTGTTTGCCAACACTTTGTTATCTCCAAAGATAAAGCGATGTGCATTGCCATGTGTCGCGCTGTGGATGTAATTTCATCTTTTGGTCGCCGTTTGGCATGAATGTTCGTGTAATCATCAATCATCAAGACCAATAATGCTTTGTAATTTGCTTTCTAGCTCCATGATGTCAACTTCTTGCAGTTGTTTGCTGGCGATGGCGTCAATGTCAACGTACAGTCGTTGTAGTTTTCTTCTGCTTGCATCCTTCATCTCCGCGATAACGGCTGGTCGCTTCTGCTGGGTCTTTGTCTGTCTACTTCTTGTTTCCATCGTGGGTGCAAATGTAACATTGACCTAATGTAAAAGGATCTTCTGTCCTGAGATAGAGTTTAGTATTATTGTCTCATCAAGTATACCCAGAAAACACACAGTCACGTCGTATTGAAAACAGCTTGTTCTGACTCAAATTGGTTTTTCTAAAGAATTCAATTTCAAATATATACAAAACTAAATTAAGTTACAAATTAATAACAAAAGTGATACGGTTGACACCTGCGCAAACGATGCACAAAAGTAGAGCCAATACTCCATTCATAACAAGCTGGCTGATCATTGTTGCCCTAACAAGAGTCTCGTCTGTGGCCGTATCCAGCGCAGTGCAGCCATCGCTAAGCCTAGATTTTTGGATAACGGTCAAAATGCATTACCATGTTGATAGTCAGCTGCATGCTACTCCCTGACAAGCGCTTATAGCTTTAGGGGAGATTCTGAGTGAGGCCTTTGACGTACGGGTAAATAGGTCCAATATTTCTTTCTTGTTTGTAAAAATTTCATCGATGTCTGTTAGCAAAGATGGTTCCACAGATTGCTCATCCATCCAGCTGGGAATTTGGGGGACAAAGATCGCAGGGACGCGTTTCTCATCACTTTGTAGTTGAGTTTGTGCTCTTTCAACTGCTTCTGCATCTGTTGTATGTTCTCATTGGAAACAAAAATGCAGGCTAGATTTCCAGATTTTAAAAACTTTGCTCCGCTGACGGTCTCTGTGTCTTTCTTTAATTTGGTCACAATCTTCTGTGAGGATTCTTGGAGCAACAATTGGGTGCTCTTTGTTTTGTCGTTCTTTCTGTCGAGCACTTGAATTGAACGGTTTCCTTGTGGAGTATCGGCAGAACTTAGGACCATTTCAATGGTTGCTAAGGCAATGCCATTTGTTCTTAGATTAAGCTTGGCTATTTCAGCTGTGTGATTTATTTCATCTTTTCTCATATACTCAATAATTTCCTTCAGCTCTTTCAAACAGAAGATTGATTTCGATCTTCCTCAATGAACGATTGGCTGCTTGACAACATCTTTTTTCTTTTTTTTTCTCATGGCAGCAATGTTTATTAGAGCCAGAGAAGATTCAACTGAATTTGGCTTTTGCTGATGTTAGTTGAACAAATTATAGAAACCATGAACTTTCCCAGCTAACACAGAGTAATATAGGTACTCACAAAAGTGTCTTTGATATGGATCTTGCATACAGCAGACCAGCTTTCCAGTTTAACTGCACCAGCCAAAAAGAATTCCTTCTCCGAGTAGAGCACAAACAAACATGACTGTCCATGTCAACATTCTGAAACAATCATGCGCAATTACAAAGTAATGCTTTTACATTTTCTGACCAGCATCTCTTCTTGTATTTACCATGTGTAAGAAAATGTGTGGTCAAGATCTTGTGAGCTATAGTATTATTGCTACTGAATGTGGGGATGTGTCCTGTGAGTAGGGTGACCAATTGAGCCATGAGAAAATGGGTCAAATTTCAGATTCATCGACAATTTTTTTATTTATACAACTTTGAAGCTAATAATATTTAAGTAACTTCAGATGAAGGTACAAATGCCTCAACTCATCTCAAAGCATGCAGTTGGAATAGTTAGTTCATTCCCAATCAATTTCAAAATTGGTTGATTGGAGAGAAGGTACTTAACTACTTATACATCTTAGCACAAGTCAATTCGCTGTTGAATTTTGTAACAATCAGTGCTTTTAATGTGGGGATATGAAGCTGATTGTGCTCGCTGGTCCATTGCACATTAGTCAAACTGAAAGCACATCCAACAGAAGCATTTGATGTTAATAGGCATGGACCCAATCCTGTTGTTAGATTGTCACAATCCGCTTGCTGTAATGCTTTTCACCACTTCTGGCTGATGCTAATTTCTTTGAATTCTGGCTCATCCTTTGCATGAAGAAAGTGCTGCCAAGCAACAGGAGATTCTTTGCGCAGATCATCCTTATTGACGTTTATATCCAGTAATTTGGCATTTTCCTCAACTTGCAAGAAAGGCATAGCCTGACGGTTGTTTCCTGAAAAGTCTAACCAATAAATGATTTCAAGAAAGCCACCAAACTCACACCAATTATCAAGGTAAAAAGGCGCTGTTTCGAAGAACTTTTTTATCAACTCCTCACAATTTGAATAAAGTAAGGCTCTTCTGTTTCTGATTGTAGCCAAGCATGCAATGACTTTACAAGCTTGTGCCCTTCCACAATCGACATGGAAGTCTTTTGACCACAAGGTTGGATATGGAGAGCAACCTAGTGATGCCGGTCCCAGAGACCAATATTGAGAGACGATCGACAACAAAAAATCAGTGAAAATGTAATTGGATTTAGTAGCTGTGATGTATTTTATAGTTATAGCTGGACTGTTGGACGGACCAACGGATCAGGCGTTGTAAACTCCACTAATTCACCTCCTCATACTCGCGGCATTGGCGACATGAATCCAAAGACGCAGCAAATAACAACACACTCTTGAACTTTTATTGTCTGCTACTTGATGCTGGTTTTGAAAACCTATTGGCTTTCCGCCATCTTACATTGTTGTCCTAACTTGTAATGTCCATTCCCACTTGCCCCCTTTCTGCAATAGTTCTTAAAGTGATACTAGAATGTTTGTTGTGTGGGCTAAAACTTGCTGTAATAACTTAACAGGCCCAGCAACGAATGCAATTGATCGAATGACATTGGTGGGCGTTGGAGCATCAGCTATTGCAGTAACTTTTGCAGGTACAGTAGTCGTTTTAGCCCTTCATGATTGATACGGTGATAAAGAAAATCCACTTCAGCCAAGTTAAATTTACACTTGCTCTTCTTGAGCTTCAAATCGCTGTTGTGCAATCGCTTTCGTACATGCCTGCTAATATAGAGTCCAACACGTGTTGAAAAATGGCTGGCCAGGACGAAACGCCAAATGGCATTTGCTTGTAACAAAACAATGTTGGGTTTTGATGGTGCAAAGTTTCTGTGATCTTTCATTCATCATCAGCTAGGTGTAAGCGTGGGCAAGGCCTAGGCTGGAAAACATTTTCCAGTTCCCAGCTTAGCAAACATCTTTAATCTTTGGCATTGGGTATTTATCGAGCTCCGTGTTTGAGTTCACTGTTGGTCGAAAATCGCCGCAGAGGCGAACTGTTTTATCTGGCTTCATGACGGGTACAACAGGAGTAGCCCATTCGCTGTTCGTAAATGATGTCTTTTGCAAGAAGGCAATCTAGCTCAGTATCAACCATAGGTTTGATGGCGTAGGGCAGAGGGCGCACTGTTAGCAACACCGGTTTAACCTTTCTGCCATTGAACTTTCCCAAGCCTTCTGAAAACAAAACTTTGTTGTCCTTCAGGAATTTTTCTAAATCACCATTGGCTTCTTTTAAACGGCAGTATTGTTGGCCAATCAAGTGGAATTGTCTGTAACCATCGTCATTTCCTCGTTGCCTGTGAACTGTTTTTGATTTCATTTTGGTGAAGCAATTGTTCTCAATGTGCCCCACCTTCTTACAGAATTTGCAGACGGAGTCTTTATGCACACACGTGTTTGGATTGTGGGGTTCACCACAGCGATGGCAATTGCGAACCTGAGGGCGGTAGCTCTTTTTAACTGACCGTTGCTGCAGTTTAGATTCGGTACTCAGTTTGTTAACAAGAACATCATGTTCAGCCACAATCGGGGATGCTTTTGTACTTAACAACAAAGATGTGTTCTTTACAGCCTGTTCTATGGATCGGCAAATATGTAAAGATTTTTCTAGCGTCAGCTCTGTTTCGCCTAGCAACTTTCGCAACATGTTTTCGTCTTGGATGCCTGTCACAAATCGATCTCGAAGTTGAGTCGACAAGGCATCTCCAAATTTGCAATATTCAGACAAATGTCGTAGCCTGCTGAGGTATTCGGTCACTTGCTTACCTTGTTTTCTTCGGGCGGAGTGAAAGGTATATCGCTCTACCATTTCATTGTGGATCGGGCCTTTGTGCTTGGTGAGAGCTTCTACGAGTTCTTTATCTCACTTCTTGGAGGACTTCTCAGGAAAACGAAACGTTTCAAGAGCCGGTACTTGGTTGCGTCAATGACGATGATAAGAACGTCATCTCTTCCTTTTCCATCGATCTGATTTATGCCGAAGTAGCTCTCAAAGCGTTCATTAAAATGTTCCCAGTCTTCATCCCCAGAATGTTCAGGAATTTTTCCAATCAGGGTCACACATGGCGTCTTCTGAGATTGACCTGTGATCAGGGAAGTTTCCATTCCATGAGGCATTCTCTTCGCTTCATCACTAATTTTATTATCACTGGTTATTAATATTATAAAGATACAGGGGTAACCCATTGAATTCAAATTCAACTAGAGTGCACTTATGTTCAAACACATCAACCAAAGCCTCAGGAACAAACCCAATCATTGGACCAATAGTTCAACAACGCAAAACAACCGGATATCTTCAAACCCTCTACGGCAAACAAAACACTTCCAGTTCAAATGATTTGTGCTGTCAATGCACAGCGACTCATTGCTATGAGGCTGCAGAGTAGTCATCACACAAGTGCTTAGAAAGCGTGCACTGGAAGTGCTGCACGATGTCCATCAAGGTATGGCAAAAATGAAGGCATTGGCACACAGTTTAATATTTTGACCGAAAATCGACCAGGATATTGAAAAGTTGGCTCGTCATACGTTAATACTGCACTGGCAAATCAAAGCTCACACACTAATGAGGAAGCTGTTTGTTGTTGATTTGTTGTTGTTTAGGCTGTGAAGTTTCCTATTTCTTTTAAAGATGGCAAAGAGAATTGTTGTTGAAGCGAGAATCAACGCAAGCTTCCGTCAACAGAAGAACTGTGGATGGATTTCATGGAAGAGCTATCTGGCTGTGTTAGAGACTTCTTTATCTGCGCATATTCGTTGTTGCGTGTTGCTTAGATCCCTTATCTGGATTCACAGTTAATGGATGTTAATCAGTTTACCATTGGTTTTTCCGATTCTGAAGTCAAATCATTTTTTATACAGGAGCCAATTTATGGAAGAACGCCACTGTTAATGCATGAAATGATTTTTGAAAAATACTAAGTCCTTCATAACAGCAGTTTTGTTCTTGAAAGTCAAATAAATTGTGTGTTTTATATGACAAGAATGAAAGCTTCCCAAGGGCATAATGGAGCATTCTTAGCAATTCATCTCCCATCTTTCATGAGCAATTGCCTCCCCTAAAGACAATGTAGTGTAATTTATGCGAAAATTTAGCATCCGAGAGGAGAGGAGTGCTTTCGTAAAATAATCGTCCCTCATCTGCTGCCGTGAACTAAGTTCGCCCATCGGCTGCGATCCTTGGCTGCGCAAGTGTAGCTGCGAGGAGACAGGTCCAATGACGCGACATTTTCGTGAATCATTTCGGTGTAGGTTGTCCGCAGTGCTCCTCCTTGGCAATATGGCTCGCTCGGTTGGTGGTCAGGGAGGAGGATTGTTGCCAAGGGAATGTTGGGCCTGCGGCTTACGTGACCAAGAAGCGTGAGTCGTTTGGCTCGCAGTGTTGTAGTTGCAGGCTTCACACATGATGTTTGGTATTCGTTATGATCGTGGGGTATCGGATACCAAGTGCGAAGCGTAGGAGAGCGCGGTGGCTGGCGTCATTCTCGTTCGATAACGTAGCCGTCATGGTCCAACTCTCGCCACTGTACAGGAGTACCGACTCCATGCAAGCAGCAAAAAGGCGCATTTTGACTTGTGTGCTGGCGTCCGAGCTCCACACTAAAGACAATAAACAAGAGAATCAACCAACACCAACCTATTTAGACTGTTGTGTGACGGTTGATTCTCTTGTTCAAGTATGTGCACATTCTTAGCTTTAAATTATCTTTTGATTATTAATTGTGCGTTATTTGTACTATTTTTCTTTATTTTGCTGTTCTTCATTTCCCAATAGTGTTCTTTTTATCTTTCCTCGTTCATACTTTTAGTAATTTGTATTATTTTCTTATTTATTCCAAGGTTACTGATGTCCTGCCAGTGTTCACCATACCCAATGTGATTGACGGCTCACTCGGTGGCAACCAGTCTTTTTGGTGTCACTTCTGTCATTGCGATGTCAAGAAGCACAAAATGGATGGCAATCTCACTGTCGAGATGGCGATTGCTTTTGAGCACTTGGCAAGGTGAGGAAAATAGTATTCTGCATCGTAATGCTTTTGTGACTCATTACACAAGCTACATTAGCGTAGAATGAAAGACGTTTAGGTGATCAGAAATGAAACAAATATTTTTATCATGTTGGATTATGTGTTTTTAGTACTGCACATATCGACTTAAAACAGTGGACAAAGACATGTGCATGCGAAAACCATGTTTCCGAGCAGCCATCTTGTCCGTCATAACAATAATAATCCGTTCTAACACAAGCTGTTAAATATGCCAATTATTCTACACCATATCATAAATGTGTTTTAGTTTGATGATTATGTTATTC